>ML100518.1:0-50216 GCA_003697995.1 Taxidea taxus jeffersonii | reverse complement strand
TTTTTTTTTTTTTAAGAGTTTATTTATTTATTCGACAGACAGAGATCACAAGAAGGCAGAGAAGCAGGCAGAGAGAAAGGAGAAAGCAGGCTCCCCGCTGAGCAGAGAGCCCCAGGACCCCAGGATCACGACCTGAGCAGAGGGCAGAGGCTTCAACCCACTGAGCCACCCAGGTGCCCCTGGTTTTCTTTTTCTATTCTCTTCTTTCCTACTTGCTCACTTGGCAAAGTCAGGGGGTTGGGGAGAGTGGCAAAAAGGACAGACCTCCTTCCTTAGCTATTGATGGGGGGCTCTCTGACCTTGGCGTAGAGCCAAGACCTTCTCTCCAGGGTGTTTCTGAGACATCTTGGAGGGCCCCTGCTGGACCCTTCAGGCCTGGGTGATTCTTCTTCAACTGGCTGGAGCCCGCTTCGCTCCTCAGGTCTCTGAAAGATCTACTCCTCACTCCAATTCTTGCTGATGGAGGCCCTCGCCCTCCCCAACATTCCTTTTGGACTCAAAATGGCTTAGTGGCTGCAGATTGGCTCTCTGTGCCTCTTGGCCCAGGGTCTGTGAGAAACAGCCTTGAATTCCCTGTCCAGGAACCTGGATCAAAGAGGGCACGGTTGCTTCTCAGGCACAGCCTCCATTCTCCCTGCCATAAGCCTCATGAGCTCTCTCGGCGCCAGTTTATAGGGCCCTCCAACTCAGAGAACACACACCAAGATCTGCTAGTGTCTTCTGAAGCCCATGTTCCTGGAGCCCTAGATACAGGAACCACCAGTTCCCCACTCATGGCATTCAGTAGTGGAACTCTTCTACTGCATTCCCTCACAAAGCCCTCTACCTCCACTTTCTTACAGTGTCAAAATGAGAAAGAGGATCCCAGCACCCATTCTCAGCATTGGCTTTGCAGATTCATTCAGGGCAGCCCACACCACCTTCCTTTCAGTATGTGACGTCCACCATACCTTGATGATTCAGATGAGACTTCAATGGTACAGCCCAGTCCCCTGTATTAATATATATGTAAATGTAATTTTTAGCACAATGTTATCATCTAATGGACATAGTTTTGCTATTTTTTTCATGTCAGCACAAGTAGTGCCGCCTCATTAGCATACAGTAGCATAGATTGGTGTAGTCCAGATAGCACAGAGCCTCTATATGTCAATCAGTTCCATTGTGGTTGATGACAGAATGGTCATCTAAGCCAGGTTCAGACGTTGGCAGGGCAGTGGGGTGGTGGCTGGGGGCCTGGGCTGGGCTGGGCTGCCATGAGTCGGTGGATAAAGAGTGGTGGGCAGTAGGTGGGGGAGAAGGAGGTTTGGAGATAGCAGGGCAGCATTCCCTGCAGGGCTGTAATTAGAGGAGCTGCTCCACTGAGCTACACCCAGTCCCTGGGGTGCACTGAGAATTTAAATGATGGGATGGGACGAAAGGTGCAGTCCTCCTACCTTTTCTCAGGTCCTAGATCCATCTCATCATTGTTTAATGGTCCAAACACATCTTAGAAAAGCACTTTTGTTTATTTTTTTTTAAAGATTTTATTCATCTATTTGTTAGAGAGAGAGAGAGCACAGGCAGACAGAGGCAGAGGGAGAAGCAGGCTCTCTGCCAAGCAAGGAGCCCGATGTGGGACTCGATCCCAGGATGCTGGGATCATGACCTGAGCCAAAGGCAGCTGCTTAACCAACTGAGCCACCCAGGTGTCCCAGAAAAGCACTTTTATCCTCCAGGCCCTGCTAGTCTGCCTTTCTTTCCCCCTCAATGCCTGGATTGGGGGGAAGAGAAGGTAGGCAGGGAATGTTAGTAATTGCGGTTAATGCTGAAGCAGAAGGGAGGATGTTACTCAGGAGAAACAGGGAATATCAGGAAACTTGAATGGGGAGCACTTGGGTGATTCGGTCAGTTAAGCGTCTGACTCTTGATCTCAGCTCAGGTTTTGATCTCAGGGCCTTAAAAAAAACGAGCAAACAAACAAAACAAATGGGGTGAAGGGGGAGAGAAAGCAAGGGTTAATACTTTAAATCATTCTAGTGTTTTCTTCTCTTTTCTCCCTCTGCCCCACTACTTCAAATAGGGATAGGCGAAAGTTTTTATCTTAGCTCCAAAATTACACAGCTTAGAGAAACAAGCAAACGGAAAATAGACCACTAATGAAGCCTCACACATGACCATTATCACATCTCCTCCTTAATATTCATGCCTCTTTCGCCACGCAGCTCATCAAGGGCGTAAGTCATTAACTCTCTGGTTGTCAGAAGGGGCAAATGTCCAGAGCAGATGTGCAGAGTGGAGATGCAGTCTCAGGGAAGGGGTGGTTTTCACGGCAACGATGTTGGAGAACGGCTTCCCTCTCAGACAGAGCTGTTCACCAGGCAGGATCAGCCAGGGTTCGGTGTTTAAAACTGAAAAGGGAATCTGCAAGGTGATGCCAGACACCTGCTTCAAAAAAAGAATGATTTGAAAGCCAAAGGACTGAGAAAGGCAGTTGGGAAAACTGGTGACCCTAGGGGGTATTTTCTGTAAAAACAGTTCTTTGTCTGACCAGACTGTAAAATCAGCCAGGAGGCAAAGGACACTGTGATATACAAAAGTCCACCCCCTCCCCAGGTAAATGATTCACACATTCGTGGTTTATTCTGACACTCGGGCCATATTACCATATAATATGGACCTGAACCTTCATAATATAAATTAAAGATTTGGGGGAGTTTTTCACATTATCTAGTTTCATTTTTCCACACAAATCTCAAACATTTAAAAAATTAATTAGTATGAAATTTTGTTCCCCCTTGGAAGCAGATTGCATTGAAGTAGCTCTTACTGCTCAGAGAATGAGGGCCTCTCATACGGCGCACATGCACAAAGAACAGCATATCTTCAGCTTTGGGGAACTGATCATTCCCCAGGTTGCTAAAAATGGAAGGAGGGCTTTTTCAATCAGGGGTCCAATCTAATAAAATTCTCGTTCCCTGGAGTTTTCATGACCTAAATAGGAAGGAGCTCAGTAAGAGCCTTAGCTTTCCACAAACACTGCCTTTCAACCCAGGACTGTCCCCTACTGAACATCTTTTCTGCATACCAAGCTCTAAGAGAAGCATAAAGGAAATGTAAAATAGAAAAAACAAACACACAAACACACAATTCTTGTTCTCAAGCAGATTGTGCTGCAAACATACACATGTATTTATAAACTCCAAATAAAGAGCCTTTACAAAATATAAACAACCTGAAACACAGCTTGCTAGAACTTGTCCGGAACAGAAATTTATTCCTACAGGACGTTTTGTTTTCAGGCAACGGCTGGTATGTGAAAACAGGTCTTGCATTAGCAGTGGTAACCGTTTCAGTCATGGGAGACAGAATTTAATAATCTCAAAAACAAAAAAATGAAGTTACTTCTAAACAGAACGGTGTGACAGATTCCCGGTACCTTGCCGCATACGTAACTAATGCGGGATGTTCTATCGTAGGAGCTCAGGGCCTTGGGGTTCCAGGGAAGCACAGGGTGGAGGGGCGTTAGGAGGCGGGGCTGTGTCTGAACATCTTTGGGCCGTTGGTCTGGATTTAGATCCTAGATCTGTCACCTATTCATCATGAACACATGAAACTCTTTGAGCCTCAACTTCCTCATTTGTAACAAAAAATAATACGTTTTTCATCCGAGTGTTGTCTGAGTGATAAAGTAAATAAAGCAGCTGGGTACCTGATTATAGAAAGTACTCAGTAAAAATAGTTCTCTTGGCGTCATCGTTATCATTACTAGTAGTATTTATTTTATAGCCCAGAGTAACGGAATAACTTTGATATTTTTTCAAAGTGAACTTTTAGTACATTGAAGTTACTAGGTTGAGTTTTGGTATTGTCTTGTTGATAACAACCCAAATTTCTATGTTTCCTACCTCCGTTTTTTTTTCTACCTCTTCTTGTCTCAAGAATTGTGATGCCCAAATTGTTCCTCATAGTATCTATTGCTTGTACTAGCATACAAACAAGTTCCAGAATCTCCACATTTTCTCCTGTGCCCACAGAAAGTGTTCCCTCCAGAAAGTGTTCCCATTTCTCTGCTCCTCCTTAGAGCATGACCTTGAGAAGGGCTAGTTTGGTCTTTCCATCTTTACTCTCACTTTTCATTTTCTTTTAAATCTTCTCAAATCTCAATTCCACCCAAATTTCTCTTGTCAGTGTACATGAAATTTCCTTGTTTCCAAATCCAATGGCCTTCTTTCACTCAATCCTTCAGCAGTACTTCACGCTTTTCCTTCCTCTTGAAGCATTTATTTTAGCTGCCATGGTTTCCGGGGATTCCTTTTCTATCACCTTGGCTGGATGTCTCTAAATTTTGGAGTACCACAAGGATCAGCCCCATTATCTTCTTGATCTGTTCCGGCTGCCCAGGTAATCTTATCAGTCCCGTGGGCTTAAATAGCATCCATGACTTTGACTCTGATAGCCCCCATCCATCCCTCACACAAAAGCCAAATGATCTTTTGAAAAATGTGAGTCACATTGTGCCAGTCCCCTTTTTAAACCCTTAAATGACTTTCTACTAACTCCTTGAATGAAAGCCTCACTTGATCCTAGGACATCCTTTATGATCTGGACCCGGCCTGCCACCTCCCCACATTACTCCCTACCACCCAGTACACCGGCAGCACTGGCCTGCCTCCCTTCTGTCCCTCTGTTCTGCCCTGGATCTCTGTTATTCTACGTCCTCCATCCAGAATCTTGGTCTTTCTCAAATGCCAGCTCCTCAGACGGGGCTTCCCTGACCACCCAACCAAAAGGAACTCCATTACTCTGTATCCCGTAACCTATGCAACGTATTTGCCTTGCATGTATGTATGACTACTTGGCATTTTCCTGCCCGTTGCCTCCTCTCACCGGAATGCGGGCCTCACAGGGAACATCTTGCTCACCATCCCTAGTGGCCAGCATGGATAAGGCATCTGGTAAGTTCTACTGGATGAAAATGTCCCCTACCACTCAGTTGTCAGACACGAGGGTGCAGATGCGGTCATTAGCAATATCAGCTTAGGATTTTACTCCTGTGCTTTCTTTTGGGAACTGAACTAGGCATAGTGGTGGTGACATGTGCTTTTCATCTGAAGGGAAAATTTACACCAAAAGATGCCAGGTAATTTTAGAATTAGATGTCCCTCTTCCTCCCCTCCTCAGAATTTATATACTATTTCAAGGAAAATGAAGTAAACACAAAGAAAATGAGTAACACAGGAGTTTACCATTCTAGATGGTCCTTGTTGGTGGTTCCCCAAACTACCTTCTCTCGGTGTGGTCTGTGCTCTGCTAGTGTGTGTGACACACGAGCACTGCTGGGCCCTCCTGTGTGCCCGGCGCTTACCTACGGGGGAGGCAGAGATGAATGCTACTCTGCCTGCCTTCAGAGAGCTCACTAAGGGACAGAGAGACACAAAAGCAGAGGCTTCCGATCTAAAGTACTCCTCGGAACCCTAGAAATAGAACACCACAAGTAACAGAAAACAACTCAAACTAGGCATATGAGTTTGATAGAGCTGCCATAATAAAGTAGCATGGGCTGGGTGGCTTCAACAGCCAAAAGGAATTTACTCTCAATTCTGGAAGTGAAGAATCTGAGATTAAGGTGTGGGCAGAGTTGGGTTTTCCTGAGACCCCCCTCTCCCTCGCTTGTACATGGCCATCTTCCCCCTGTGTCTTCACATGGTTTTCGCTCTGTACTTGTGTTTGCACCATTCTCCTCTTTTTTTTTAGGATACCCGTCATCCTAAGCTAGGGTCTACCCTAACTACCTCATTTTAACTCAATTACCTCTGTAAAGACCCTGCCACCAAATACAGCCACATTTGGAGATACTGGGGTTTAGGACCTCAATATATGAATGGGGAGGGAGACAAAATTTAGCCCATAACACCAGAAAACAAAGATGGAAATATTCTTACAGAGATACCAAGATGTCGCACAGAAAGCAGCTGAGCGTGTGAGAAGTGTCTCTCTTCCTGCCCCTCTCTCATTCCTCCATCTCTGCTTCTCTCTTCTTTATGTAATTGCATACATACAGCTTAAAGAAGAGGGGGAAGAACCATTTACGTACCTGCTCCCTGAGAAATGGATCCTTAGGAAATGCTCTGTTTTAAGCAAACCCCTTCTCAATGGCGTCTATCCTTCTCTGGCCTAGATTTCATGTCAACCACAATTTTCCCTTTTTTTTTTTTTAAAGATTTTATTTATTTATTTGACAGATAGAGATCACAAGTAGACAGAGAGGCAGGCAGGCAGAGACAGAGAGAAGGGGAAGCTGAGCAGAGAGCCCGATGCAAGGCTCGATCCCAGGACCCTGGGATCATGACCTGAGCTGAAGGCAGAGGCTTTAACCCACTGAGCCACCCAGACGCCCCAATTTTCCCTTTATTTTTCTTTGTTCTGCTCAATAAGGACATATCCCTACCCAAAGCAATATATTTAGTTCTATCTATTTTATACTTTGTTGAAACAAAATTGTATAGCGGATGGTATATGACATGTTTTCTTCTTTGAATACTGTATTATTAAGATCCGAGTGTGTTTCTATATGCTACTGTAGTTTATTTTCCTTCTGTGTAATATGTATGACCATCTAGCCATTCTATTTGTTGTAGCCATTTAGGTTGTTTACAGTATTAGCTGTCATGAACAAGACCACTGTAGATTTCTTGTATGGGTCTCCTGGTGCATGTGTGCTAGAAATACTCGGGGATATACTAATTAGGAGTAGAATTTCTTGTCATGGGTTCTGCACGTGTTGACCTTACTAGTCACTGCCAATTATTTCCCAAAGTGGAAATTTCTATTTTTCTACATTGTCTCTGAGACTTAGTATTGTTAGACTTTGTAATATTTTTGTGAGCGTGAAATAGTACCTCACTGGTGATTTTAATTTTCCTTGCCTTGTTTGCTAAATAAGATTGTGGAACTTTTCATCTATTTATGGGCCACTTGCGTTTCTGTTTCTGTATAGTACCTTTTCATGCCTTTTCCTCACTTTATATTTTCTGTTGGATTGTTTGCCTTTTCCTATTGTTTGTTTAATTAATTTACTTAGTATTTTGTCAATGGTATGGGTTGCAAATGTCTTCTTTCAGTTTGTTGCTTGTTTTTTTTCCTTCTGAGTCATCTTTTAATGAACATTTTTATTTTTAATATATTTGAATTTATCATAATTTTCCTACATAGTTTGTACATAGCTTAAGTTCCTAAATATATTCTCCTATTTGTCTTGTAAATTTTTTCAATTTTGCCTTTCAATTTGAAGTCTTTAATCCATTTAGAATAGATTTTTAATGTGCAAGGGAGCTATCCAGCTTGATGTTTTTCTGTATGGAGACCAAGTTGGTTCATTAGCACTATTGAATTGTCCATCCTTTTTTCACTGGTCTGCAATGATCAGTCCTTAACAGAATTTCCATATTTGCATTAGTCTCTTCCTGGGTTTTCTATTCTCTTCCATTGGTCTATCTAACCTTGTGTCAATACTGATGGTCTTTATTACCTTGCCTTCATAAGTCTTGATATAACAAACCAAGACACTTTTTCAGGAGTCTCTTGACCATTCTTGGCCCTTTGTACTTCTTCATATGTTTTAGAATCAGTTCCTAAATTTCTAGACAGGGAGGGATGGGGAGACGCTTGGGGACCTGGATTTAAAATGAATTGGTCTAAAGCCCAGGATTATATTGTCAATTAATCTTTAACAAAGGAGGAAAGAATATCCAATAGGAAAAAGGTAGTCTCTTCAACAGTGTTTGTATTTACCCCCCAAATTAAAAAAAAAAACCAACATTAATTTGAAGGGATACATACACCTCTGTGTTTAAAGCAGCATTATTTACAGTAGCCAAATTATAAAAGCAGCCCAAGGGTCCATTGATAGATGAATGGATAAAAAAGTGGTTGATTACATAAGGGGATATTACTCAGCCATAAATCAGAATGAAATCTTGCCATTTGCAGCAGCATGGATGGATCTAGAGAGTATAATGTTAAGTGAAATTAGAGAAAGAACAATACCGTCTGATGTCACTCATATGTGGAATTTAAGAAACAAAACAAATAGAACAAAGAAATAAAGAGATATCCCAAAAAACAGACTCTTAAGTATAGAGAACAAACTGATGGTTCCCAGAGGGGAGGTGGGTGGAGGGATGGATTAAATAAGAAGAGAATTAAGAGTACACTAATCTTGGGGGTTTGGGGGGTAGGAAAAGAATAAATGAAACAAGATGGGATCAGCAGGGAGACAAACCATAAGAGACTCTTAATCTCACAAAATAAACTGAGGGTTGCCGAGGGGGAGGGGGGTAGGGAGAGGGTGGTGGGGTTATGGACATTGGAGTGGGTATGTGCAATGGTGAGTGCTGTGAAGTGTGTAAGCCTGACAATATACAGACCTGTACCCCTGGGGCTAATAATACATTATATGTCAATTTAAAAATTAAAAAAATTTTTAAAAAGAGTACACTAATCTTTTTTTTTTTAAGATTTTATTTATTTATTTGACAGATAGAGATCACAAGTAAGCAGAAAGGCAGGTGGAGAGAGAAGGGAAAGCAGGCTCCCTGCTGAGCAGAGAGCCTCATGTGGGGCTCCATCCCAGGACCCTGGCATCATGACCTGAGCCAAAAGCAGAGGCTTAACCCACTGAGCCACCCAGGTGCCCCAAGAGCACACTAATCTTGAGGAACACTGAGAAATGCATCGAGTTATTGAATCAATATATTTACACCTATAAACTAATATAACATTGATTAACCATACTAGGATTAAAATTTTAAAAATAAACATTAAAGCAAGAATAAAATAGTCTATATAGGAGCAATGGGTGATGAATCTTTCTGTTTATAAACACAAAACATCTTTCCATTTATTTAGCCCTTCTTTAATATCAATCCTAAAATGTTTTCATAAAAAGCTAGGTTATCATGAAAGATTTCTCTTGTTCCTTTATATTTTTGCTGCTATTATAAATGGCATCTTTTTTCAAAATTGTATTTTCTAACTACTTCTACTGATGTATAAAAACACAATTGCTATTTGTGCATTGATTTTGTAATCAGCAACCTAACCAAACTCTCTCAGTGATTTTCATAATTTTTCTATAGATTCTTTTGGGTTTTCTATGAAGACAACTGTATCATCAATAAATAATAAGAGGTTTATTTTTTTCTTTCTAATCTTCATGTGAAAAACACAAATGAAAAATATTTGGAGTTGTATCAGAAAACCTGGAGATTTATTGGGTTTAAAGGAGGATAGAAAGGGAAGAATCAAGGATATTTCCTTTCCCAGATTCTACATAATGGTGGCAGATAGTGTCTCTACCTTGAAGGCTACAAAAAGAAAAACACCTGAAATTAAAGAAAAACGAATTATATACACAGACCAGTGATTAGATTTGTTTTTACCAGGTACAGAATTAAGAACCTGTGTAGAATGGAATCATGTTCTTAGCTTTTACTATCATCAGCTTTTGTGAGTGATATTGATGGAGCCAACATTCTGTATTACGTGATTACACAGTACAACATCTATAAAATATAACTGTGTAGGTTTTCCTAGGTTCCTTGGAAAAGAAATATATTATCATCATCATACTACCTGTAGGTCTCCTTTTTAAAACTTTGCCGAATCACTCCAGTCAGCTTAAAAATTGTTATTTACAGGGTTGTAATATATTCAGTATTGAGATTATATATGTTTGGAGTTATTTAATTTTCAGTGGTCAAAACTTACCCGTGAAGAAAAACAGAAAGGTTAATGGGGGTCAGGAAAGGGGATCAATCTTAGATTAGTGACTATATGCGGTCAGGAGGGAGGGGACCGCCCTTGGGAGGACTCTAGGGATATGGAGGGGAAAAGTTCTTAGCTGATATTTGGAAATGTTCCTTAGAGCAGAGCATGATTTGTCTAGTTAATTAGGGAAATGCAGAATTGGAACATGGTCTTTCCCCCTAAAAATTAAAGATGTGGAGATCCTGATTAGAAAATCTGAGGTTTGGGGCACCTCACTGGTTCAGTCAGGGGAACTTGTGACTCTTGATCTCAGGGCTGTAAATTTGAGTCCCATGTTGGGTACAGAGGTCACTGAAAAATAAAATCTTAAAAAGGGAAAAGAAAAAGAAAATTTGAGATCTGCCTGCACTTAGAGATCCTTAGATCCAATCAAAGGAACATAAAATAAATCAAAGATAAATGCTTAATGTTTTTAACAAAAAAACTTGACAGAACTAAAACTTGTAAAAATTATCCAGTAAGAAAATGTATTCTTGTGTGTGTGTGTGTGTGTGTTTTTAAGTATCTACATTTACAAAGAATTTATTACAGGGATGCCTGGGTGGCTCAGTCAGTTAAGCATCTGCCATGGCTCAGGTCATCATCTCAGAGTCCTGGGGTTGAGTCCCACATTGGCCTCCTTGCTCAGCAGGGAGCTTGCTTCTCCCTCTGCCTGCTCTCCTTCCTTGTTGTGCTCTCTTTCTCTCTCCCCAACAAATAAATAAATAAAATCTTTTTTTTTTTTTAAGACTCATTTACAACTGCAAAAAGAAAACTGCTAAAGAACTTTCTATTAAATTTAGACAGAAATATTCAACCAAGACCATTGTTTGAAAAATTAAAGTATTTGATCTGCTTTTCTCTTTGGAGAGATCCTTCTAAATTAGTTTGCAGCGTAACAATGGGTCTTGGGATATGACGGTTTCATGGCATATTTTTCCACACGTTGAAATAAGATTCAGATGTCACATTTGCATTGTCTGAGAAGCGTAGTCAAATGGAGAAGCTGTCCTAAAGAAAAGGGGCTTTGTCTAATTCTGTAAGAATTGTTTCTACTAACTCAGCTAAATTTGAGATAGACACAAATTATATAGAAGTATTTTCCTGTGTTTATTATAAAACATTTTCTAATAGGAAAAATAATTTTTTTTCTTTGAGAGAGAAAGAGAGTGCAGGAGTGAAAGTTCTGAGTGAGGATGGAGAGAGTAGGAGAGGGTGGGGGAGGGCCAGAGGGAAAAAGAGAATCTTAAGCAGGCTCCAAACACATCACAGAACACATCTCAGGTCTCGATCTCATGACCCTGAGATCATGACCTGAAATGAAATCCAGAGTCGGAAGCTTAACTGACTGAGCCACCCGGGAGCCCCGGAAAAATAATATTTTTTGAAGAATGTAATTGTAACTTTGATTTTCTACTAATATAATTCAGAAATGAGTTAGCAAATACACAATGTCTGAGTTACCTGAGAGCTTGTATGAGATGATTATTTAAGGTCTCTCTTAAGAGTCTATGGCTCTAAACCTGAGCTTTCAGTAAGGAATTGCTGTAACTTATAAAAATTACTACTACTAAAGGGCTTTGTTTAATGTTATGTCCTTCTTCACATGCTACTAAATTGCAGTCTGAAGACCCCCAAAACAAAAAGGAGATGGTCACACACTCAGCAAAGTTTTATTACCTCTTCTTGCCAAAGGGAACTGACCGATCTGTGGGAATGGTGATAGCTGGAACATGGTCTTCTTTAGCTGGGAGGGCATGAGGGGTAGGAGATGGCAGGAAATCAGATAGAAAAGGTGGAAGGTAGAACTTTATCACATAGGGAGTTTTAATGCTGTAAATTAGAATGTTCAAAATTGAACTGAAAAAATTCCTTAAGCAAATTCCACAGAATACAGTGGCAAACCAGAAGTTGCCCTCAATTTTCCTTTGCCTGAGCAAGAACACTTAGACATATCCAATTTAAAAGAAGTCTTATGAAAAAAAGGATAGCTCAGCACAGGCTGCAATTTGTAGTTACCTAACATGTGTTTATCTCCCCAGTGGTAAGTCTGTACCTCTCTAAACACAGTATCATTTACACACATCTGATTGCTTTAGAGAGATAAAAATTGCTCCGAAGAATTAAGAAGGCTACATAAAAATTAAAGATTAAAAACTTAGATTTATAATTTTATGGCCTGGGTAATTCTGTGCCATAGTACTTACTTCTTTTTTTTTTTTTTTTTAGATTTTATTTATTTATTTGACAGAGAGATCACAAGCAGGCAGAGAGGCAAGCAGAGAGAGAGGAGGAAGCGGGCTTCCGGCTGAGCAGAGAGCCCGATGCGGGGCTCGATCCCAGGACCTGGGATCATGACCTGAGCCGAAGGCAGAGGCTTTAACCCACTGAGCCACCCAGGCACTCCCATAGTACTTACTTCTAAGAAAAAACAAAACAAAACGATTTTTATGCTGTGCCACAGGAAAAAAAAAAAACATGAGTATAAACACATTTTTATTTAAAAATCATAATAGCTTAAGTTGTCCTTAAAATAAAAATATAAATTTAGGCTCCTCCCTAAGGTAGTATTTCTATTCTCCTGGCTTAATTGTTTTCTATGTAAATGAATTCAAAGCCCTTTTGCATAAGCCCTAAGAACGAGGTATATATAATGTGTGCTTTAAAACGAACAAAATAAAAAAGCTTCTTTTGCGTGTAAAGAAGTTTGATAAAATAGGGTGATGTGTTGGAAGAACATTGTAGGGAAGTGAATGTAGTAAGACAAAGGAAAAACTAACAGTGGAAACAGGCATGAAAAAGTGACAGTACGGAGAGGTAGATTCTGGAATCAGACTGCCTGGGTTTGATTCTGCCTCGGCCACGATCGCGCACAAGCTAATTAACTTCTGTGGGACTCCGTTGGCTCATCTGTAATACAGGAAGAGTAATAAATGCCAGCATCACAGGATCGTGATCAAGATGGCGTGCACTGGAAAAGCACTTAGACTACTGCCTGCCCAAGTCCAAGCACAAGGTTGTTCACCCGTCCATTCATTCACCAAACATTAAGGAGCATCTGCTGTGTGTTGGGCACGATTCTAGGTCCTGTGAGTACATCAGTGAACAGGATAAGCGAAAATCCCTGCCCTCACGGAGCTTACATTCACGTGAGGACCAGAGAGACTCTGATCCATTTGAAAGTAGAGCGCTCCGTACGTGTTAGCTGTGATGATGATAAAAGTCATCACTAAAGAGCTTTGTATTGCTTGAGCCTGATGAGTGTAATAAAGCATCTGAATCTCATGGAGGAAACATTCAGTTCCCTGTCCCCGTGGTGAACCCAACACCCACCAGGGGCAGGTGAAGGCAGCTTGTATGCCAAAGGCGGGAGAGCCCGCCCCCCTGGGTTTGTGGAATGTTCTCAGGGCTCAGATCAGCCGTGCTCTTCGTTTCCCGAAACAAGACCGCCTGTTCCGTCTCTGTTCCCTTGTGTCATCGTGTCATCCCGGGCTCCTTCCACTTTGTTACTTCAGATTACATCCAGGCACTTGACGATGTTTTTGTGTTTGGTTGTTTTTCTGCTGCTTCCTGGATTTCTGTCAGCAATCCAGTTTTACAAATTGCTTGGCTGAGTTTTGTATTTGTCGTCTTCCTTTGAAACTGTGATTCACAGTGTACACCCTTTAAACAGAATCCTCTCAGCCCGTGAGACTCAAAAGCTTGTTTCAAAAACAAATTACAGAACAGGCTGCCTACCCAGGGTTTTCGCGCAGCATGCTCAAATGGTCAAATATAATTAAGAGAGCGCGTTCAAGATCTCTATTTTTTTAAATTAGCCAAAATGTTTTGAGATGCTGATCAGATGGTGATGTCATTTCACACCTCCAGGCTGCTGGAGACAAATCCAGTCAGCTGGGAAAACAAACTTCAAATTAAAGAAGACGTTGGCCATCTTCAAAGTAGCCTCAGAATTTGTGTAAAGTGTATTCAGATTGGACTTTTTGATACGATATGAAAAAAGTGATGATCACAATAGGCTTATAGGATCCTCAGGTCATAAACTTTTAACTCGGGACGGAAGTCAGGGACGTCTCTTCTGGTCCCACCTCTCTTATATAGGATGGGGCAATAATAGCATTTCCCTCTAGATATTATTTCAGGGGTTAAATAAGAGAATATAGGTCAACACTTAGTGCCACACCTGGGATGGAGTAAACATTCATCCCGGGTTGGCTGTTATGGTTCTTCACCACATGCCTCTGCTCTGTACCCTTGCCTGAGGGGGAAAGTAGGGTTAAGATAACAAAACACTGTCCATGACTCTGACCACTGGCAGAGTTGTAAGAACCTCAGCCTTGTGTAGATTCTTCTCCAGGCTTCAGAGAGGCCTCCAGGAGTGTCATGGATCTGTCTGAGGCTGCTACAGAGGAGATGTCATTTTCCTTTCTCTAGCTTCTGGAGCCATCTTGGATGACTAAGTCCATTGGCTAAGTCTGCCAATGCTCTGACAAGGGCTATACAACCTCCTGTCCTCTCTGGGCCTCAGGCCTCCAGCCCTCCTGAAACCACCTTCAGCGGCCTGTTTTACTGTGTCCTAAGGAGACATGTGAGACAGGCCTTTCATTTTTTCACCTGCTGTACTCAGTGCGCCAGCACGCATCCCTGGGGAAATGTGGGCTGGCCATCAGGAGCACATCCTCCACTGCCCAGGGCCTTTTTCTCTCCCTCCGTGTCTTCCCTCCAATGAGTTACTTGGCTAGGATTCCTCAGCCACTCATGCAGATAGGCCCTAGTGGATCTGCTCAAGCTGTCCTCTGAAATCTGGAAATAATTCAAACTTTCTTTTCTCCCCCGCCAAAGATATTATTTATTTATTTGAGATTGAGAAAGAGAGCGAGAGCGAGCGCGAGCACAAGCAGGGGGAGCGGCAGGTAGGAGAAGCAGGTTCCCGGCTGAGCAGACAGCCCGATGCAGGACTGGATCGCAGTACTCTGGGATCATGACCTGAGCCCATGGCAGATGCCTAACCGACTGAGCCACTGAGGTCCCCCCAATTCAAACTCTATTTATTTATTTTTAAGACTTTATTTATTTATTTGACAGAGATCACAAGTAGGCAGAGAGGCAGGTAGAGAGAGGCAGGGGGTGGGGGAAGCAGGCTCCCTGCTGAGCAGAGAGCCCTAGGCCGGGCTTGATCCCAGGACCCCAGGATCATGACCTGAGCCAAAGGCAGAGGCTTTAACCCACTGAGCCACTCAGGCGCCCCCCAATTCAAACTTCAAACTGTGATTGCTTCTTGGTATTCTGGGAAGGCAGGAACAAAGGTGAAGGGCAAGGTGCCCGTGGGTGCCAGACCAAGCTTGGCCAGTATGGTTGTTTGAACACAGGCAGCTCCTTCACCTCCCTGTGCCTCAGTTCCCGTGTCTTAATTGGGAGGAGTCACATGCCCCTTGCAGAGGTGCAGTAAGGCTCAGGTGCACTAAGCCATGTGAAACGGTCAGCTCGCTGCCAGGGGAGACGCCAGCTCTGTGTTGCCTGTTTGCCTCTCTTCCGGGCTGCACACTTAGGTGCCCGCTTCTGACGTTGTCCAGCTCCAGCCAGATTCCCCTCAAGTGCTGTCCTCTGCAAAACGTTCCTCCTTCCTCGCCCTCATCCAGTGCCGCAGGACCTGCCATCTCCAGTCCAGAAACGCCTCCAGATTCTACCTATCCCTCCTTTCCCTCTTCAATACCAGTCTCCTTCGGACGGTAGCAGGGGCCCTGGAAGCCCTGCAAGGGCATCCTCACTAAATGTGAATTCCTGTCTTGGCCCCTTTCCTTCCTAAACCTACTCCACGCCACAAAGGTGTAAAGACAGTCTACCAGTTCACCTTCGCCGGCAGGAAGAGACAAAACTCAACACCTTGGAAAGACATAAAAGGCACTTCACAATCCCGAGCCTGCAGCTCTCCGCCCCCAAATCTCCTTGTTTACTTGCATCTGCACTGTCCTAGGCCTTTCCACGGATCCCCAGGGCTCCTGCAAGCCTGGCCCCTCAGGTTCACCATCCCTTTCGGCTCTGCGGAGTTCTGCTGTGACCCTTCGCTCAGGCGACCCATTTCATAAGCTTCTGAGGCCTGGTCCTGGGTGGTTCTTTTGGAAATGAGTTAGCAAACTCCCTGTGGGTCTGAGCACCAGAGTTGGAGGTAATCACTGCTCTCACCAATCCCTCAGCCCTGAAGAGTATGTCTTGGCAGGTGCACTTACTCCGCTGAAAAGAGAGGATCCTATGCCCCAGTCACTCCAAATTTCTCACTCACCTGCTCCATAACCAAGGGCCTTTGCTGACTGTTGGCCCTTTGCACATGATGTACCATATTTCTAGAATGGCCTTCTCTACTGTTTTCATCTTGGCAAGCTTCTCTTCACCCTTCAGGAAATAATACCTCCCACTCAGTGAAGTCTTTTTAGCCTCCCCAGATCTGCTTACAGCTCCCTCACCATATTTGGATGTCCATATTTGGATGTCCCCTAACTAAATTCCTCAATACCAATTATGTCTTGTTCAATTTTGACATCCAATTCCTAGCCAATGTTACACTAAGTTCTCCATAAATATATGATGAAAAACTAAATGAAGGAAAGCTCGGGTTTTTATGCTCCTTTATGGATAAGTCACAGACCCAAGATCTAGTATTCAGGGAAAGTAGAAAATAGTTCTTTTCCAAAGGCAAATTCCCAAGATGGGAAACAATTTTTCAGATAAATCTCATACCGATAACCTAATTCTTTGTTTGGTTTTGTTTGTGGGGACCAAGTCCTTGGGCATCTGACAATAAAATGCAAACATGCCTGCTCTCTTAGAACTTTAGTGAAACACACTGAGGCCTTGAGAACAAATCTCTGGGGAAATGGAGAATAATTTCTAGCTGTGGCCCTTCCTCAACAGACGCTGCAGAGAAAGAGGTTTCAACTTCACATCAGTTAAATAATGACTGATATCATTATTCAATCTATTTAATAACAGATTAATGCTAAGTTTGATGCTTATGAGGAGACACACATGGAAAGTGCTTTGTTATATACACTAACTCATTTAGCCTTCATGACTTAAATTCTATTATTAACCCCACTCACAGTTGAGTTAACTGAGGCCATCAGCGCAGGATCTGATCCCAGTCTGATTCTTAGGCCCAGCCCTTAACCTTATACAAACAAATAAACAAAAACAACAAAGAGAGGGAACCATTCCTCAGGAGAGAGCATTTTGAAAACATTAAAAACCATCTTACTATTGTCTGCCACAGCATCACTTTATGTTTTGTTTTGTTTTTATTTACTCTCTGCCAGTTCACTTAACATACGATGCTATATCAGCTTATCATGTGTTAAAGGGAATATTCCAAGTAGTGTGAGATCTTGGGACCTAGAATCTGTGACCCTAACGTCTGACAGGACTGGCCTCACCCGGGCGCGTGCTTGCGCGCACACACAGAGAGACCCCGCATACATGGTGTCCTCAGACCTGAGAGGTGTCCCCCCATAACCATAGCAATACAAGCCCATCTGGCAGCCGGGCAGAGTGGGAGAGGAAAAGCCCAGGCAGCGTTGCTGAATTTGTCCAAGGACTACTCTGGGCACTTCCTGTTTCATGAGCGGGGTCCGGTCAGACAGGACGCCCAAGAGCCCACCATCCAAGTCCTCTGAAGCTCACCTCATTGCAGCTGCACATTTCTCTCACGATATTCAGTTCCTTCTGGGGAGAAACCTTCTACCTACTCCTTTGCACCTACTGATCTTCCCACAAAAGAAGAGTCCATAACTTAAAGGAAAAAAGAAAAAGGGAAAAGGGGGAACCATTCCTTATCCTTCTGTCTAGGGCCTCAGGGCTCCCACATCCTTGGCCTTGGGCCTCTGAAGGTGCTAATGGGTATAGAAGCTGAAAGAACTACAAGGTCAATGGCAGGTTACTCTAATTTCTCTTCAATGCTATGTATTTCTTACTATCTACAAAACATGTGTTTAGGGTCTTGGAAAATCCAGTTTCCCCATTGGAGAAAAACCAAATAGGGTATCAATACAGGGAAGACTTCATCAGCCCACCTCTTATCCTATTTTCAAAACAAAAAGCACCACACTTGACTTGTGGAGGGCAGACAGGACTCTTCTGAAACCAGCCAGCTTCTCACGGGTGTGGCCGCGCCTGCCTTCTGTGCTTACATGTCCCGAGAGGCACCAGCCTGCTCCCAGAAACCCAAAGCCACACAGTGTCAACACACTACTCCTGTGTAAATATTTGCTCCAGAGAACACGTCTGAAATGCCTCTACAGCTAATTTTCTAGCAGGCGCTAAGATGAAAAGGAGAATTAATGCGCAAATTAAAAGATTTCTTATAAGAGCTGATCCATCGCTGTGCTGCCTTTGTCGAGAAACACTTTAATGGCTTTTTCCTCCCTCCCTCTCCCTGCTGTCCTCCTCCCACCCAGCTTTGCTAATAAAAAGCATTCTAAGTCTTTAGCTCTGCTGGCAAGGAGAATTAAATTGCTATTTGCCACCTGGTGTTGTCTTACTTAACATATTTCCAAATTGCTCTTAAATCTCCCTTTGGAATTCTGAGTATAAATACTAGAAGGAAGGAAAGGGAATTAGAAGAGAGGACAGAGGAGGGAGCAGATTTGCGTAATTTGTTAGCTTTCTTTGTAACAGGCTCTAGTGTTTCCCTCTTTGCTTTTATCCTCTGCTCATCCCATTCAGCTTCTCTCCACATTTATCTCCCTCCCCCTCTTTTAATTCCCCAGAATTTTATTCAAAGAAGAAACACATGTTTTCCTCATGGCAAAATCATACTCAGTCTCAGAATGGGATGGCCTGAATGTTTCTAATTGATTCTGATCCCAGAAATTCTGAGGTCCTGCCCATGGTGACTCTCCCTTAAAAATTTTCAGGGTTCCTTTTCTCCTTTTCATTCCTTTATTTGGCAAATGTTTATTGAAAATCTCTTGCCTGGTGCTGTGCTCTCTTCTTTTCCCACTGTTGTCTGACTTACTCTCTTTTTAGTTCAATGATCACCTGCCAGGAGTGAGTAAAGTGATAGAATTCAAGCCCTCCCGCAACTGAGCCAGAGTCCACTCTTTGCAACTGCAAGATAGCCCTCCCTCTGCAGCTTTCGGTAATAGAATACAATGAGGAATTATAATTAGCAAAAAAGATCTGTAGGGTTTATGAAGTTACAAATTCTTAATTTCTATTGAAATGAGTTACTTGGCAGGGGCAGGGCAGAGTCATCCTCAACAACCATTTAGAGTGATGCTTGTGTTCTAAATGGGGTTTCTATTTGCTCTCAGCCGCCCTTTAGAAACTGCATTTCATTCACTACAATAGCAATGTCCTGATCCTTAAACAAGAAACAAGGACAAAGTCAGTTGATAAACCCGTGACTACGGCAGAATCCATTTTCGGGCCTCTTAGGGAATTTATTATCAGAGAAAAAAAAGATAATGGGATCCACGGATGAAAACAAACCATAATGAAGTGCCACACTTCACTGCAGGATGGCCTCAGCATGGGAACGAACCGAGCCAGGGAGGGAAGCCGTCGTTCCCAAAGCAAGAACTGGACAGACTTCGGGTAGGGAAGGAACCTCTCTGACGTGTTTGAACTCATCCTGTTTAAAAGAGGTTTAAGACGGTTAGAATTCAGACGATTTCATTCAGCTCGGAGGGAGAAGGTCCGATTAGCCGGGATTTAAGGGCAGTGTCATTTCTGTGCTTCTCCCTAGAGGGCAAATCGGTATCCCTCTAACTAAAGATGATTTGGGGAGAGCAGAGTCCTGAGTTTTGCTGCTTGTGGAAAACCAGAGAAAAGGCCTGGGTGTTGAGAAACTCATAAATGCTTGGGGGCATTTGAGGCTCAGAGCAAGGAGCAGGGAAAAAAGGTAATTAACATCCGTATTCTAAGGAGCAGCGAGTACAGGTTAGAACAGATGGTTTCAGAAACCATAAAAATAGCCTGAGATTGTCTGTAGGTGGAAGAAAGAGCTTTAATACAGGTGAGGGACAAGGTGCTACAGTGAATGGTTCCTTAGTGTTTTCTCTCAACGTGTGCTTTAACTGGGTAGTATGGGCATTCGTAAGCGCAAGGAGGCTCGTGCATTATTATCTAAATGAAGAATTTCTTTGCGAAAAAATACTTGTGAATGTAATGAGTGGTGTATCTTTCTTTTTTTTAAAGATTTTATTTATTTATTTGACAGACAGAGATCACAAGTAGGCAGAGAGGCAGGCAGAGAGAGAGGAAGGGAAGCAGGCTCCCCGCTGAGCAGAGAGCCCGATGCGGATGCGGATGCGGATGCGATGCGGGGCTTAATCCCAGGACCTGACGCTTTAACCCACTGAGCCACCCAGGCGCCCCATGAGTGGTGTATCTTTGCATCGCCATTCTCTCCTTCTGGAAGTTAAGGCTACCCTCTGTCAGGAATTATTAAGAAAACAGCCCAGCTATGTGTCCAAAAGCCGTATCGTGCCCAGCATATCTTGTAGGAGTGCTGTGTCCTGTGAAGTCTTTCACTGTGAAAATCTCACCTTACACAACTGGCAGTTGGTAAAACTTCGAGAACATGGATCAGCTCCTATATAAGTCGATTCAAAATGTGTCAGCAAAAATACAACAAGAGAAGGCCCATGCAGTTAAGTATAGCAGTTATGTAAACGCTGGTAGACTGACTCGCTTTCAAAAAGCTCAGTTCTGAACAGCAAAGCATTCACTGGTTCTTTGGACCTTTTTAAAAAAGCTGAATGTTCTATGCTTCAGAAGCACCTTGAATTTTGAGGAGAGAGGAAGAGAGAAAGGGCAGAATGCTGAGAGGAAGCATTCACTCGGGTCTGTTCTTGTTTTTCTGCCTCATAAAAGTGCTCCCCGGGAGGATTTTTGAGTTTGGAGCAGGACAGAATGACATTTCAAAAAACAAAACCTGAACCCAAACAAACACCCTTTCTTATGTTTAAGACAGTTATCTAAGTGTGTTCAATCCTCATTTCCAGTAAAATGCCTAAAGTTGGTTATTTTCCTGCGTCAGCATAGGTCTTGTCCCAAGTGCTTTCTGTCACCATATTCTGTATTTACAGACAATGAAGTTTATAAATACAGGTAATGATAAGGCATAGATTGAAGGATTTGATAACTAGAAGATTTTTGTCTAGAAAATTCCCTAGGATTACAGGACTAATGTGCCATTAAGATACAGCAAATTCCCAAACTATATTGCTCCCCCGGGGACGTGATCCACTTCTTAGCTTGCTAAAACATCCGACCATGTACAGGTGCTATTTTATTCATACTTTTGATTATTCTGCAAGTTTTAAAATTGCATTTATAATGCGATCATGTTAGCAAAAGGCAGATATTAGCGTGGTGTTTTTGAAAAAAAAAAGTTTTTTTTTTCAACGTAATTAGCATGCAGTAGTTCTTTGCCAAGTAATAGTGAATATTTTTATAAGTTTTGGAAAATGGGAGATGAAAATGGTGAAAAATTAAGGTAATTCAAGAAAGTAAAAGAAAAAATAACCCAATATGGTGTTAACGATCCCTGGCACTCCTATTTCTCTTTGTAGTTTGCACAGAGCCTTCACAAGGAGGTGATACTATTTCTCGAAGCAGGACAAGGTGTTTGGAGACTGAAAGCAAGATAAGAAGATACTCTAGAGAGGGGTGTAGTGTAAGCAGAGACGTGGTCATCAGGACAGACCGTGGAAGGACAGTCCTCTCTCTGCCAGAGGCACTGGTCTCCCTGGGTGTACAGGGAGAGGGAGGAACAAAGTTTTATTTTGAAAAAAGAAATTGGGCTTCAGAGACTTTACGTGATTTGGCCAAGTTCAAAAATTATCAAGCAATGAAGTGGAATTGGGAAGGAGCACTCAGCATCCCCCTCCTACAGGGCGGGAGTGGGGGAAGGTTGTGGGCGACTGTCTTTTCTCAGATGTTGCTTGTTCGCCATAAGCAAAACCAAGAATAAAAGACTATGAAGATGGCAAAGCAAAACTGAAAAGAAAAAAGGACTGTCTTTTTTTCCTGTCCCCAACCTCTTAAAACCATGTAAGTTTCAGGGCTGTTTGACTATTTCATCTTCTGTTCTCTGGGGAAGAAGGAGAGTGGGCTCAGTTTGGTTTGAGCCAGGAAGCGAATGATGTTTGAGCTGGATTTTCAGAATGTCCTGATTCTATTTGAGGAACATGCCCAGGTGAAGTGTAAGGGGTATCAGGAAGTTGATAAGATTTAGTGACAAGTGATCAATTTCATAATTTGTAGAAATACCGTTATCCACACTCAAGGGTTGTGGATGGTTTTATGGCCGTGTATTTACAATCATTAGATCTCTTTATTTTGCCTTCTTTTTTAAAGATTTTATTTATTTATTTGATAGAGAGAGATACAGCAAGAAAGGGAACACAAGCAAGGGGAGTGGAAGAGGGAGAAGCAGGCTTCCCGCTGAGCAGGGAGCCCGATGTGGGGCTCAATTCCAGGACCCTGGGACCATGACCCGAGCCAAAGGCAGAGAAGCCCAACAACTGAGCCACCCAGACACCCCCTCTTTATTCTGTTTTTAGGTGTTTAAAATAATAAGAACAACATGTAATGAATGCAGTACAGCAAAGAGCCTCAAAATGAGGTTCTGTAAACATTGTTAGGGGGGAAAAGCACTCCTATTCCAAAGAACTGTAAAAGAAAACAGCAAAACTATTCATGTAGTTGGAGTGCTAGACCAGTCACGAAGGATATTTAAAACTACCAAGAAGAACATGACAGGTGGTGTCCTAAGGGACTCAGTCCCCAGTAGGCAGCGGTATTGATGGACAACCTTAAACAGCTTCCAGCTCTCCCCTCTACCGTGGTGTTACATAAACTCCACTCATGTAGCAGATGGCATAATTTAGGTTGCCTATTTAGGTCAATGACTCTATAAAATGACACTTTCAAATTTGACCAACTTTAACAAGTAGAACTTTCAGAAAGAGAGTGGAGAATATTTTTGTTTCCTTTTCACATCAAAGCAAATGCATGTGTCATGTTAACGAAATCAAAAAAGCAAAGGAGTCAGAGGCTGCGGGACACTGGGAAGCACATCCTTTGGGAAGCAGGAGCCCTGCCTCCGTCTTCAAGAAAGGAAAGACACTGCAGAGGAGTGGGGTCTATGGACTCAAGAAGGAGAGCCAATGAGGATGAGTGTAGGAAAAGGTGACTTCGCTTACCCAGTGGGGTGGAACCTAGGATGAAATGTTAGAAAAGGGGTCCATCGGGAATACTAGCATCCTGGGTCCTTTAAATGAAACGAAACTATTGAAGTGAATTGATGTCATACCAATGAAGTCACATTGCCAGCTAGTGATCTCACTAGCAATTCCTAAACAGTAGTAAGGGGCTATTCTTCACATACATCCAGAGTTCACCTATTGCAAGACCAGACCTGTGCATGACCCCATCTCTTACCATTCCCCTTCCTCATTCTGCTTCTTCTCTCTTTCTCTGACTTAACTCATTCCCCGGGGCCTTTGCACTTATCATTCCCTCTTCCTGGGGTGTTATTCTGCAAGGTGCTAGAACTGTCCCTCACTCCCTCGAGTCTAACAAAAATGTCACCCTTTCAGTCAACCCTCCCTGGCCACCCCTAGGTAATGTTGAAACCCTTTTCAGTCAAATCCCTCCTCCCTGTTTTATCCCCCTCCCCCGCCATAGTTCTTCATTTTAAATCTGTTTTGCTACATTACCTTCAATACAACAGTAGCACATAATAGGCACTCTACACATATTTGTTGAGTAAATGATTGAGTGAATTCACGAATAATGGCAAATAAAGGAAAAGCATTCCTAAAACATACATGATTGAGCTGCTGAGATTAGAATAAGGATAGGATTAAAGGAGTAGAAGTGAGCCCAAGTATAAATAATGCACTTCACAAATTAGATGTCATGTCATATATAATACACATACATAGCTTATGTATACATTTTTAAACACAACAAACAAAGGGATTACATCAACAAAGATGAGTATCGTGTGTACATTAGGAAGACTAGATATTTTTCAAAATCAACTAATGTTTCCTAAAGAAATTATAACATGATGAAGTAGAAAAATAAAAAAACTACATGTGTTCACTAAGAGCCCGTATTAAAATAGACTAAAATACAAAATAAATCTGGGGAGAAACAGAGCCTTTGAGCAGAGACAGGTGCAGCTAACCAGCCATGTTCCCACTTGGCCAGTCCCTAAGAATGCCAGTCCCTGGAGGATAGGACAGCCCCAGATGAGAAGGACAAGACAAGCATGTGTTTAATATAGACAGCCTTGGACAAAGTTGGGAGATCATAATAAGGGCCTTTATGCAGCAATTTATGCTTTGAAAAGAAGTGTACACAGTATTTCTCTTTGTGGCTCTTTTCAAATGTATATGTTTCAAATGAAGAATGGTATACAATGTTTCTTTTGATCCTCAAAAAACCCTGTGAGGTCTAGAGGTATAAAAAACCAGTTTTCAGAGCAAAGACTTGACTTGGGTCACCAACTGTCATCAGCCACCAACCTGTGTCACCAGCCTGAACTCCCTGCCTCCCAGCTTTGCCCAAGATGCCCTCCCTTCCTTCCCACAGGAAGATCATCTTTCCCCGGAGCATCCGGGGCTCTGGGCTTTGGCTCCTCTCCCTGGCCCTGCTAATACTATACACAGTCATTATAGCTACAGTTTCTTGGGCATGTTCTCCCACTTGCAGGCACTTTGCTCTGCTATTCATACAGGACTCCATGTAATCCAACAACTTTTTGAGGCCTACAGTACTGTTAGTATCACCATGGACAGATGGGGACATCAAGGTTCAGAGAGGTGAAGGAACTTGTTCAGGGTTGCTCAGCCAATAAGGAGCAGAAGAAACGGACCCTGCGTTGACTTGCTCTACTTTGCCAACACCAGACCTTTCCTCTCCCATTAAAAAGTACCTGTCTTCCTTTGTTCTTTCTAATAGCATTTATTGAGCAACTTCTATTGTTCTAGGTTCTACAGATGCAGCAGAACAAAGAGCGGAGAGAACGTGCTTCCCGGAGCTCTCATTCTAATGGGGTGGGGAAGAGATTAGACAAACAGAAATAGATAATAGGTGATAAACTCTAAGAAGAAAACCAAAGGATGATAAGGGCATAGAGAGTAATGGCCGGGGGTGCGATGTTAGACGGCATACCCTGAGAAGGCCTCAGTGAGGGTGATATCCCAGAAGAGACTTGGCTAAATTAGGGAGGAGGTCTTGCAACCACCTGAAGAAAGCAGTTCAGGCAGAGGTCTCCAGGTACGAAAACCTTAAGGGTGTTCGGGAAACATCAGGGGCAGCCACGGGGTTGAAGGCCCAGGAGGGGGATGGGGGACAATGGCAGGAGAGGAGGTCACAGTGATAACGAGGAATCTGACGATCTATGGCCCTATCAGCTAGATAAAGACCCCCCTCCCCACCCTAAGAGGTATGGAGGAGTTTAGAACGAAGGGGTCTGTACCTAACCTGGGCTTGAAAACCTCTCTGATGGTCAGGCTGAAAGCCAGCTGCAGGTGGGCAGCTGCTGGTAGTCAGGGGCCCCTGACAGACTCAGGGCTGGGAGCTGGTGGGCAGTCAGGGAGGGAGAACTGGTGGGAGGAGTGTTTCCTTGGAAAGTAGAGCCAACAGCACTTCTACTGGATTGGAGGTGGGCATGGAAAGAGGGGTCAAGGAGGTCTTGGCTCAGCCTTAGCCGCCCATCGGATTACTTGGGAGAGATTCAGAAATCTGATATCTATACCACACCACACATCAATTAGAAACTCTGAGGTGAGACCAGGCGTCCCGGGTTTTTTTGTTTGTTTGTTTGTTTGTTTTGTTTTTTGAAGATTTACCTATTTATTTCAGAGAGAGAGCATGAGCAGAGGAAAGGGCAGAGGAAGGGAGAGAATGCTTGAGCATACTCCCCACTGAGGTCAGAGGCTGACACCTGGCTTCATCCCACAACCCCAAAATCATGACCTGAGTCCAAACCAAGAGCTGAGAACTCAGCCAACTGAGCCACCAGGGGCCCCCGGCGTCAATTTTTAAAGCTCTCTGGGCGATTCCAATGTGCAGCCATGGATGAGACCCACAAAGGATGGAGAGGCCATAACCTGAGATGGGGAAGATGGGAAGAGCAGGCTTTGCCCCATTTCCTCAGGGACCCAGTCCCGGTTAGAAGGCTGATGAATAGGACTGCTAATATGATAATGACCGTGAACACACTAAGGATGCTCATGTGCTTGAGAAAGCTGCATTTTAGCGCTTGTTTTTCAGACTGTGCTTTCATCTAAAGTAACTACTTGGGCGCCTGGGTGGCTCAGTGGGTTAGAGCCTCTGCCTTTGGCTCAGGTCATGATCCCAGGGTCCTGGGATCAAGCCCCGCATCGGACTCCGCTCAGCAAAGAGCCTGCTTCCTCCTCTCTCTCTCTCTCTGCCTGCCTCTTTGCCTACTTGTGATCTCTGTCTGTCAAATAAATAAATAAAATCTTTAAAAAAAATTAAAGTAACTACTGATTCTTACAGCTGCGTGTCATCCCTCTTCTCTCCAATGCCCATTAGCGTTTGAGCTATCTCTCATTGAATGGAGCACTCACAAGGCTGTAGTTTTACTGGAATTCGGGACCCATCTCCCCAACTTTCCTATAGGTGCCAGAGGTCCCGTGGATGTGTTTGGCGAATGGATGAAGGATTCGGGTGAATGCATGAAGGACTTCATGTGTATCGGTCACCCCTTGGGATCACTTGGCCTGAGAATGAGGTTCCCAGAAGTCCCTCCCAGGGAAGAGAATGGAGTAAGCACGGCCTTGGAGGAATTGTTGGAGCTGGGGAGGACTCCAGTTCGTGCCTGCTCTGGGTAGGCAATAGAAAACCACTCCAGGTTTAAATTATAGCACACAGCTGGTCAGAAAGGAATACATTTTAACAATTGACGAAAAATATGTTTTGTGAGAAGAACCAGAAGCAAAATATGGCAGTAGAAACTATACAAAGATGGAACCAAATGCAGCACAAAGAAATTTTCTGTTAGTCTAGGCAAATGTTTGTATGTTATCAGCTTCTGGAAGACCACAAGGGTTTGTTGTGGGAGAGTTTCTACTTTGGGTGGAAACAGGATAACCCAGGGCCCCATTTGCCTACACTGATGTGGGTGTCAGGATGCAGGGATTGGGAAAGTCCCCCAAACCCGAGCTGGTCAGTCCCCTTGGCTAGGAAGCTGAACCAAAGATTTGTACCAAAGCCTGGTACTTAGCAGGTGGTCATAAAAACCTGTCAAATGAATCAAGTTCTAGGATTCTAGGAATTTTGTCCACTTGTAATTAGGGAATAAAATTTCTTTTTTTGTAGGGAAAGCTTATCTTAAGAATTATTTAGTTTAAAGTAGTAGAACCCGTCGAAGTAAAATGGAGATCACAGGAAGGTTTTATAAAGGACTCTCACAAAAAAAGAAAAAAAAAAAAAAAGGACTCTCACAAATTAAAAGTCCAAAAGCGGGGAGGCCTTAGAGGGGTGGGACATCGAAGTGGAAAACTATTTGGTAATAAGGTCAAAGTCACTTCCCCTCTCCCTTCCCCCTCCCTCTTCCCTCCTCCTTCCCCCTTTTTCTCAGGTGCAAGGGCTCTGCCTATTTTAGCCCTTCTTGCTGTTCTTGCTCATCATGACCACACCCAACAAAAGGCTAAGCTATAAATTAGCATAACCTGTCAGTTTTGCTCATCACAGCAAATTAACTCAGGCCCTCAGTCCCACATTCCTGAGGAGCAGCAGCTGATTGGTCCAGGTGCATCAGGGGCTCATCTTTAATCTGGGGGGGGGGGAGACAAGATCCTGCGGTGTGATGTGCAGTCCCTTGGAAGACTGTGCAAGTTTCCTAACCTCTAGAACAATGGTTACCTCTAGTGGGAAGGAAAGGGGGGAAGGGGTCCATAAGTGGCTTCAACTACTCCAGTTTTGGTTTCTTTCTTAAACTCTGTGTGGGTTTCCTGGAGTTTATTTTATGTATATATACATATACATATACATATACATATACATATACATATACATATACATGTGTATGTGTGTTTGTGTGTGTGTTTGTATATGTATGTGTGTTTGTATATATATATATATTTTAAAGATTTTATTTCTTTATGTGGTAGAGAGCCCAAGTAGGCAGAGTGGAAGGCAGAGGAAGAGGGAGAAGCTGGCTCCCTGCTAAGCAAGCAGCCCTATGCGGGGCTCAATCCGAGGACCCTGGGATCATGACCGAAGAGAAGGCAGACATTTAACCGACTGAGCCACCCAGGCGCCCCTATTATATTATTTTTTATACCATTTTGAATGTCTGAAATCTTTTTGAAAGCTTCAAAATAAAAAGAAGGGGCTCTTCTTTAAATTAAAAAGAAGAAATGCATAAAATTACATTTATATAAACACGTGCATAGTCTTTAATAAGATCATTGGATAATTTCCTATTAATCCTTTGGTTCTCAAACTCTTGTCCTAGTTTATTGATAGACACAGTTTTATTCAGGAGTTGGTGATTCTTTCATTCATTCAACCGACGTGGATAGAATGCCCACCATAAGCCAGGAGTGGTGGGAACCCCTGGGTTTCCAGAAAAAAACAGAGGACCTGAGGCGGAAACAGAGATTGATGCAGCTAGGCAACACTTGGAACAGAATTCTATTTTTAAAAAATCTGAAATGATCTTCTATGTATAAGTGTCCCACAGTTTCTATCTAGGAAAATTCCAGTTATTTGGGAGAAAATTGTCTTTGTGTCAGAAAGAATCACTCCAGTGACCCTATTTGGTAATGGAGGGCAAGAGGCCCCATGGCTCCCGGCAAAGAAATAAAGAAGCGCTTGTGTGTGTGTACTGGATGGAAACTGCTATTCCTAATTCCTCTGGGCCAGCTGGGGAGGTGGGCTAACCCAAACAGGGGACCCAGAACTTCCTGGGATGAAAGGGAAGGAGGCTTTGGCCACGGGTGCTGTGTTTCAGAAACTGTCCCATCAAGATGGCTTCAGGAGAGCTACAGGTAGAGAGAATATCAGTCTGGAGGTGTGAGGGGTGTCTGAGGTCCCCCTCCAAGGGCAGATGCTGAGGATTCATCAGTGAGTGGTTTGCTGAGCAGGCAGGGCCAGGGGAGGGGAGAAGGGAGGGAGGGCTGAGCAGAGCAGGGTCCGTGTGCTCCCGGGCAGTGCTCCCAGGGGGTAGTTTCAGGGGGATCCCACAAGGCACTCTGGAGTGAAAGCTGTCTACACTGAAGTGGGAGGGAGGGGTCCTAATGGATCTCAGCAGCACCCTGTCATTAAACACCACAAAAGGGTAGGGCTGGCTGGTGAGCGGGGTGTGGTGCTGGGACTGGTGTGGTCACTGGGTGGGTGTAGGCACTTGGGGTCTGGGAGCTAATCTTGGCCCAGCCTGGGGCTAAGCGAAGAGCTGGGCGGGGCGAGCACATCCTGACACACTGAACCCGAGTGAGGTCTATCCAGACCGACCAAGTGAGCCGAAGATAGTGCGGGCTAACCGAGCACAGGGTATGAACTCAGTTTTTAACAACTGAGGAAAACAACAACAGAGCCAACTACAAAGGCAATCAGAAACTCCAGATGATTCTCGTCAAGGTATTTGGGACCAGGACTAGCCTCTTCAAGCTGAGTCAATCCGTGAGGTTATTGGACAGTTTGCTGGGGGAAGAGCCTCCCCACCACCCCAGGAAGGGAGTAAGCTTCCTGGAAGTCTGGCAAGTGGAAACTAGAGCCAGTGCTGACATGAAGCATAAAGCTGTGACTTAATTTTCACCCCAAGCTGGTGAAGCAGGTCATACCAGTTACACACCAAAATAGGAAAATAATTTCAGATTGTGATCAGGGCTATGGCTATACAAAACAGGTTAAAATGAGAGAGAATAATGGGGAGTTACAGTTGGATTCAGAGAAGGGGTAGAAGCCTCTCTGAAAATGTGGTATTTCAACAAAGTTGGAAGAAACCAATGGTGGGGGTTGGAGGGACAGTTGGTAGAGGGGAGCCTTCTACCTTTGTATGCTGCAAAGGCATGTGCAAAAGTCTGGGGGCAGGGCATCGTTTACTATACCTGGGAACCCAAAATAAAGTGGGGATGGCCCTGAAATAGTGAGGAGAAACTGCCTCCTAAGGTACCAGGTCCTATACAGCCCTTCCTGTATGATAGCAAGATTTATCATTATTGTTTTCCCCTAAGGATTGTGATGATCCATTGAAAGAATTACAGCAGAGAATTGACCTAATAAAATCTACCTTTAAAAAAATTGCTCAGGCTGTTTTGTGAATAAGGTCAGCATTCAAGGATCAGATTGCTTGGATTCAAAACCTAGTTATACCACCAACTAACTGTATGACCTGGGTGAGCTACTTAACTTCTCTATGCCTTGGCCTTATCAACTCCAAAATGCAAATAAAAATGGTGCCCATTTTATTGGGTTATTATGAGGATTGAAAGACATAACATTTTATAAGCATTTTCACACATAGTAATTCTGGCACATAGTAAACACCCCATAAATGTTAGCCGATTTATGGTTTATTATTGTGCTATTGTTATCATCGTTTTCAGTAGGAGGAAGAAGGCTGTTGGAGTCTTAGGAGACAAATAACAACCCTATCTTCTCCTGAGTTTGGAACCAATGGAGAAATAAGACGCAGAAGATAACAGATGGATATCTATTTTATCTTACTGATACCTACTGTATGGATATCTTGCTGATACCTACGATGAACACAGGCTTCAGAAAGCTTATATCTCGCATGGGTGAGGTTGGTGAGGCATGGGAGCAGAAATAAGTGAATGGTTAAGTCGGCAAGTTGCATTGTGCTTAAGAAATATCTCTTTTATTACTGATTTTGAGAAAATGTGCCTTAAATCAGCAATCAGAGCTAACCTTCTACAGTTTCCCCTTACTGAGACAAACTTACTCATCTAATCAGAGAGTTGAAAGACCAGAACCTCTCCCACCCACCATAGCTTCAAGGCTATAGAGTCCCATGACCTGGTCATCTTTAAATCAACTGTAATGAACCATGTCCATTTAAAGTATGCATAGATGAGGTGTTTTTGTTTTTGTTTGAAGATTTTATTTTTAAGGGTGCCTGGGTGACTCAGTCGGTTGAGCACCTGCCTTTGGCTCAGGTCATGATTCTGGGGTCCTGGGATTGAGTCCCCCAGTGTTGCCCCCCCCCACCGCCCAGCAGGGAGTCTGCTTCTCCCTCTGCCTCTTCCTCTCCCCGACTCATACTCTCTCTCAAATAAATAAAATTTTTTAGGCGCAACTGGGTGGCTCAGTGGGTTAAAGCCTCTGCTTTTGGCTCAGATAATGGTCCCAGGGTCCTGGGATCAAGCCCCACATTGGGCTCTCTGCTCAGCAGGGAGTCTGCTTCCCTCTCTCTCTGCCTGCCTCTCTGCCTACTTGTGATCTCTCTCTGTCAAAATAAATAAAATCTTTTAAAAAATAAAATCTTTTTAAAAAAATATTTTATTTTTAAGTAATCTCTACACTGGAGCTCAAACTCACAACCCCAAGATCAAGAGTCACATGTTCTACTGACTGAGCCAGCCAGGTGCCCCGAAAATAGATGAGTTTTGATAAATTTCTGCACCACCACAATTAAGATATAGACTATTTCCTTTACCCAAGAAGTTTCCTCAAATCCCTTCACAGAATCCCCCCCCAACATACACCCAAACAGCAACCATAGATTAGTTTGCCTCTCCTACAATTTCTTCTAAATGTAGTGTCATATGAACTCTTTGCATTTTGTGCTTTTGCTCAGTGTATTTTTGAGACTAATCCATGTTGTTTTATAAGTAGTTTTTAAGTCTTTTTTTTTTAAAGATTTTATTTATTTATTTGACAGATAGAGATCACAAGTAGGCAGAGAGGCAGGCAGAGAGAGAGGAGGAAACAGGCTCCCTGCTGAGCAGAGAGCCCGATGTAGGGCTCGATCCCAGGACCCTGGGATCATGACCTGAGCCGAAGGCAGAGGCGTTAACCCACTGAGCCACCCAGGTGCCCCTTAAGTCTTTTTTTTTAAGATTTTCTTTATTTATTTGAGAGAGACAGAGTGAGGGAGAGCATGAGAGGAGAGAAGGTCAGAGGGAAAAGCAGAGTCTCCATGGAGTTGGGAGCCTGAAGCAGGACTCGATCTCAGAACCCCAGGATCATAACCTGAACCGAAGGCAGTTGCCCAACCAACTGAGCCACCCAGGCACCCCCATTTTTAAAAAAGATTTTATTTATGGGGCACCTGGGTGGCTCCCCTTGGTTAACCATCTGCCTTCAGATCAGGTCATGGTTCCAGGGTTCCGGGATTGAGCTCTGCATGGGACTCCTTGCTCAGCGAGGAGCCTGCTTCTCCCTCTACTTGCCACTCCCCTTGCTTATGCTTGTTCTCTGTCTCTCTCTCTCTTACTTGCTTTCTTTGTGTCAAATAAATAAATAAAATCTTTTTTTAGAGAAAAAAATCTTTTAAAAACATGTTTTTTAAAAGATTTTATTTATTTATTTGAGAGAGAGCTTAAGCACAAGAAGGGGAAGCGGCAGGCAGAGGGAGAAGCATGCTCCCTGCTGAGCAGGGAGGCCCATATGGGACTCAATCCAAGGACCCTTGGATCATGACCTGAGGGGAAGGCAGATGCTTAACCGACTGAGCCACCCAGGCGCCCTGTAAATAGTTTCTTCCTATATCTATTGCTGAGTACTATTGCATCATATGGATATACCACAATTTGTGTATCTATTCACCAGTTGACAGATACTGGAATTGCTTCCAGGTTTTGGTTATTATGAATGAAGTTGCTGGGACAATTCATGTGAAAGTCTCTGTGAACCTAAGTTTTTGTTTTTCTTGGGTAACTGCCTAGGACTGGAATGACTCAGTCATAGAAGTATATTCTTAACTTTGTAAGAATCTGTGAACTCTTTTCCAAAGTGATCATAGCATATGGCACATTTCCAGCAGGTGTGCAAGAGAGCTCCCGTGGGTCTGCATCCTCAACAACATTTGATCTGGGCAGTCCTCTTAATTTTAGCCCTCCTGGTGGGTGTGTAGGAGTATTTCATTGTGGTCTCATTTACATTTCTCTGATAACTAATGATATTGAGCATCTTTTCATGTACATATTGACCATTCCTGTGTCTTTTTGGTTAAGTGTCAGTTCAAGTCTTTTGCCCATTTTAAAATAAGGCTTTCCCCCCCCCTTCTCATTATTGAGGTGTGAGAATCCTCTACATCTTTTGGATGCGTGTTCTTTGCCAGATCTATGGATTGCAAACATTTTCTCCTCTCTATAGACTGTCATTTCATTTTTTATTAAATTTTTGTGGGAAGATATTTCTCAATATTGATGAAATACAATTTATCAATTCCTTTCTTTTGTAGTTTGTACTATTCCTACCTAAGGACTCTTTACCTACCCTTAGTGAGCATGGATTTTCCACTGTGCTTTCTCCTAGAAGCTTATTAAAGGGAGGAAGTGAGTGAAGGAATGAAGGAAGGAGTGCTTCCAGGTGATTACAACACGGTCACTCCAGAGCCCGAACCCCTGCCTCAATGAAAGGAAACATTAAGACCATTGCTTGAATGGACAGAGAAATCAGCTAGAACTTTCTTGTTTCCCTAACTTTGTTTCTTAATATAATTGTTTGTGTTTGTTAATTATAAATATCATTCCATGGTAAAAGCAGTGCAGACTCAGTGGTTAAGGATCTACACAACCAAACTGTCAATAATTTGTGAGGCAGAATAAAGGCATCTGTAGACACGTGACATCTCAAAAATTGTACTTCTTACGCACTACTTTTCAGGAATATCCTCAAGAATATGCTTCATCTGAATGAGGGAATAAAGCCAAGAGAAGAAGGTACGGGTCCAGGGAACAGGAAGGCTAACACAGCAGGGGAGAGGAATTCCTTTGGACAATGAAGAAGGATGTCACAGAGTGGCAACTATACCGAGAGCAGCTGGACAGGAGAGAGCCGAAGGTGGAGAATTCCAGAAGACATGTCTTCAAGGGGGAAATAAACAAAAAAATCAACAAATCACTTAATGATTCTGAATGTATTGAGAGATTTATTGCGCTATCAAGAAAGCCAGAAGGTGGGGCGCCTGGGTGGCTCAGTGGGTTAAAGTCTCTGCCTTTGGCTCAGGTCATGAATCCAAGGGTCCTGGAATTGAGTCCCACATCGGGCTCTCTGCTCAGCAGGGAGCCTGCTTCCTCCTCTCTCTCTGCCTGCCTCTCTGCCTCCTTATGATCTCTGTCTGTCAAATAAATAAATAAAATCTTAAAAAAAAATAATACAGATGAAATAAAATCTTTTCCAAATAATGTAAAACAAAGGGGATCCATCACCATCAAACCTAGACTATTAAGAAATGCTAAAGAAGTTTTTAGACTGAAGAGAAATGAAATGAAGAGCAGTGGAAATTGTAACTATCGGTTAGTCCTTGGGTACACACAAAAGTTTGGATTCTGAAATCGACAAAAACATTATAAACAAAGAAAACTACAGATTGATATCCATGAATATGACAGAAATCTTCTTAACAAAATATTCACAAATTGAATTCAACAATATATAAAAAAGATAATACATCATGCCCAAGTGGGGTTTGTGCTTGGAGTTCGAGTTCATGTTTGGTTAATATCCAAAAATTATTCAATATCTTGATCATTTTAATAGAATAGAGGATGAGATCACATAATCATTTCAATAGATGCAGAAAAAGCATTTGATTAAATTCAACAACTTGTTATTTTAAAAAATAAGAAATCAAAACTCTCAGCAAATTAGGAATAGAAAGAAACCTGAATAAGGTTCACCGTGATTAAGGGCATCTGTAGCAAACCTATAGTTAATATTATACTCAACAGTGAAAAACTTATGAAAAGGCAAGGATGTTCATTCTCACCCCTACTGCATTATATTGAAGATCCTAGCTAGTGCAATAAGGCACACACACACACAAAAAAGGCAATAAAAGCATAGAGATTAAAAAGGAGGAAAACTCTAAGACATCTATCAAAAAATCAACCAGATTAATAAGTGAACTTATCAAGGTTGAAAGATACAAGGTAACTTTTCAAAAATCAATTGTATCACTATTATTGACAATGAATAATTATAATATGAGCCCTTTTTAAAATTGAGCTTTTACTTTAGTTCCAATCTGCTCAACATACTGTGTAATATTAGTTTCAGTACAATATATAGTGATTCAACACTCACATGCAACACCTGGTGCTCATCACAACTGCCTCCTTAATCCCCATTATCTATTTCACCCCCCCCCCACTTCCTCTCTGGTAACCATCAGTTTGTTCTCTATAGTTGAGAGTCTGTTTCTTGGTTTGTCTCTTTATTTTTTCTTTCTTTGTTTTGTTTCTTAAATTCCACATATGAGTGAAGTCATATGGTATTTGTCTTTCTCCATTGACTACTTTTGCTTAGCATTCTGCTCTCCAGCTCCATCTATGTTTTTGCAAATGGAAAGATTTCATTCCATTTATGGCTGGATAATCTATATCTTATCTATATCTATATCTATCTATATATAAAGAAGATATACATATATCTTCTTTATCCATTCATCTATCATTGGGCACATAGACTGCTTCTATAATTTGGCTCTTGTACATAATGCTGTTATAAACATAGGGGTGCATGTATCCCTTCAAATTAGTGTTTTTGAATTCAGGGAGTAAACACCCAGTAGTACAATGCCAAATCTTTGTAGCTATAAAGTAACATCAGAAACTACTTAAGAAATATGTATTGAAAGCTGCAAAACATGACAACAGGAAATTAATTAAGAGTTACGTAAATGGAGAAATATATTGGAATATATTCATATATTCCCTGTTCATATATTGGAAAACTCAATACTGTAAAAATGTTAATCCTCCCTAAATGGATCTATTAAGTGCCATCCCATTTAAAATCCTAATATACTTTTTTGAGGAAATTGACAAGATGATTTTAAAATTGCTATGGAGGGGCGCCTGGGTGGCTCAGTGGGTTAAAGCCTCTGCCTTTGGCTCAGGTCATGATCCTGGGGTCCTGGGATCAAGCCCTGCATCAAGCTTTCTGCTCAGCAGGGAGCCTGCTTCCCCCCCCCCCCCCCCCGCCTGCCTCTCTGCCTACTTGTGATCTCTTTCTGTCAAATAAATAAATAAAATCTTGAAAAAAATAAAATAAAATTCCTATGGAAATGCCAAGGATAAGAACAGCCAAAATAATTTTGAAAAAAAAAACAAAAACGACAAGGTTAGAGAACTTATACTTGTACTAAGGCAATACTTCCTGGATTTCTCAGTGTTCCTATATAGCCCAAACCTTCTGAACAACAGAAACAGATGTGCTATAAAAAGAGGGAATGTCTACTCTTGAACCTGGAGACATTGCTTTTCGCATGTTGGGGGTGTTGAACCTGACCTATATGTCTCTTCATGGTAGCGCTATCTGCTCCCATTCAAAGGGTCATGAACATTTTTATCTCCTCTGAATCTGGATGCCTACATTCTGGAGCAGGGACTGCTCCCTTCCACCCTCAAATTCTTAATCTCAGGGGGCCTTCCCTATGGTACGATCTCACTGTAAGTGCAGGACAAATTGGGCTGTCATCACACCATCTATGAGACTGTGATACTATGGACACTATTAAATAGTGAGTAAAGAACGGTGTGATTTCTGACTCAGAGTCTTGGTGCTTCTGTCATTTTCAATGTATCTATCTATCTACACTATATCTATCAATATAAAGCTTTGGATGTAAGGTGACATCTCAGATTTATGGTTTCTGACTTAACACTATCTGATTTCAAGACTCAGCATACAGCTAAGGAATCAAGAGAGTGTGGCAGTTCAATAAGGATAGACATGTAGATAAATGAACCTGCACATATGTGGTCAGTGTATTATTTTTTTAATTAGTATACTTTATTTTTTAAACCACCTTTAGGCTTACAAAAAATTTATTGTAAAGTACAGAGAATTGCCACAAACTCTTTTTTCCCCCAACAAATAGTTTTCCCTATTATTTACATCTTGTAATAGTGTGGTACATTTGCTACCATTAATAAACTAGTATTGATACACTATTTTATTATTGTTTAAAGATTTATTTATTTATTTATTTGAGAGAAAGAGAGGGTGTGCATGGGGGAGGGGCAGAGCAAGAGGGAGAGAGAGAATCTCAAGCAGACTCCCCATTGAGCCCAGAGCCTGATGCAGGGCTGGATCTCATGACCCTGAGGTCACGAACTGAGCTGAAATTAAGAGTCAGATGCTTAACCAAGTGAGCTACCCAGGCACCCTTACACATGATTATTAACTGAAGTCCATACTTTACATTAAGTTTCACTTTTTATGTTCTATATTTTATGGGTTTTGACAAGTGTATGATACATACACATTTCATAATATACAGAAAAACTTCACTGCTCCCAAAATCCCCAGTGCTGACCTATATCTTCCTCCCTCCCTTCCCTCTGGCAACCACCAATATTTTTCCCATCGCTGTAGTCTTGCCCTTCCCAGAATGTCATCTAGTTGGAATCACACAGTATGTAGCCTTTTCAGATTGGCTTCTATCACTTAGTAATATGCATTTAACTTTCCTCCATGTCTTGTCGTGGGTTCATAGCTTGTTTTCTTTTCATGCTGAGTATTCCCTTGCCTGGATATACCACAGTTTATCCATTCACCTACTTCAGTGACATCTTGATTGCTTCCACATTTTTGCAATTATGAACGAAGCTGTTATAAGCATCCATGTGCAGGTTTGGGTGTGAACTTAAGCTTTCAGCTCTTTTGGGTAATACAAAGGAGCATGACTGTGGGATTGTATGATAAGAGCGTATGTTTGTTTTTAGAAACTTCCAAACTATCTTCCAAGTGGCTATACCATTTTGCATTCCTATCAGCAACGAATGAGAACTTCTGTTGTTTCACGTGCTTGCCAGCATTCGGTGTTGTCAGTGTTTTGGATTTTGGCCATTCTAGTGGGCATGTGGTGATATGTCATTGTTGTTTTAATTTACAATTCCCTAAAGACATATCATGTTCAGCGTCTTTTCATATGCATGTTTACCATCCTTATATCTTCTTCGGTGAGGTGTCTGTTCAAATCTTCTGAATCTTTTAAATTAGGTTATGTGCTTTCTTATTGCTGTTTTGTTTTGAGAAAGAGAGGTAAGGGGGGGCATGGGGAGAGGCTCCATACCCAGCACGAAACCCAGTGCAGGGCCCAATGTGGGACTCATTCTCACAACCCCAAGATCATGACCTGAGCTGAAATCAAGAGTCAGACGCTTAACTGACTGAGCCACCCAGGCGCCCCTCTTGTTGAGTTTTCAGTGTTGGTGTGTTTTGAATACGGCTCCCTTGTGTTTTGCAAATATTTTCTCCCAGAATGTGGCTGGTCTTTTCATTCTCCTAATAGTGTCTTTTACAAAACAGAAGTTTTTAATTTTGATGAGGGCCAACTTACCCTCAGATTTTTTACCTCCAGATGTTGTGCTTTTGGTGTTAAATCTTGAACATTCGTGACCAAACCCAAGGTCATCTAAGATTGTCTCCTATTATCTTTTAGGAATTCTATAGTTCTGTACTGTAAATTGAGTGTATGATCCATTTTTCTTTTCAAAGTAAGCTCCACACTCGACATGGAGCCTAACACAGAGCTTGAACTCACAACCCTGAGATCAAGACCCCAGCTGAGATCAAGAGTCAGATGCATAACCGACTGAGCCATGCAGGCACCCCATGATACATTTTTTATTTAATTTTTGTGAGGAGTATCAGCTCTCCACTTGGAAGGCTGGACTTGGATATTTTCTTTCTTGCAGGTTGATTAGGCTCTAGTAAAAATAGTTTCCATCTAAGGAAGGTCTTATTAAGGAGAACAAAATGCTCTGGGCATATTTCAAACAGGAAATGATTCTGGCATTTGAGGTACTGTGACCTGTTAAGAAGGACACTTGGGAGCCTAGTAAAGCATCTGCTGTCTCTCTTATTACACAGCATGAGTGATTTTCTACAGCTTTAGGAGGCAGCCTGTGGTGTCAGCCCTGGGGCTGGGGAATGGGGCCAGGGATAACGTTGTCCCTAATATCTACTACAGCTTGTTGGGAGAGTTGTAAAACTAGCATATTCCTAGGAGCCTCTCATCTAAATCGCGACTGCCAGGTTCTCAGTACATACTTGACTATCCAGTATTTCAGGGATTTCTCCCCTTTTCGGCTGTACCTGGTTAAGTTCATGCTTGTGAGCATAGGTCTTGGTGCCAAGAATTACTGGGTAACCCACAGCCCTCTCCCTGCCTGTACCTGAACAGAGTATGTCCCGGGGGCTTGAAAGGGAACTGGGAGACAGAACTAGCAGTCGCTCTTCTCGGGGAGAAGCCTCCTCAAGCAGTTCTCCTGTTCAGAAGGACTTGATCCTATCTGGCTCAGATTCAGCTTCGAGGAAGTGCTGTCGTCCCAGAGCGTCACCCTCTACCAGGCTTGGGTGTGGACAAGTATGAATGTCCAAACGCTCATCACCAAAGGATGTTTAGATTTGTTGGTTGGTTTGTGTTTAAGTAATTCTGCTCACCTTTCCTCTCACCAGGGCAGTACAAAGGCAAAGAGTTACTTGTGTTAAAAGAAGGGGAGGGTAGAATTTGGCTTTGGGGGAGTTTTCAGGGGGGAAAATTCAGGTTTATAGACAAAAGTGAGGTAGAAAGCAAAAATTAGGAGATTTCCATTATAACAAACATTATAAGGACCGCAGCCTCTCTTAGATGGCAGCTATACCAGGATTAGAGGGGAGAAGGCACACCTTAATCATGCCAGCCAGGACACAGAATGAAAGCCAGCTTGCAGAGGGCAAGCTCAGACTCGCCCAGGCCTTCCATCAGATGGGGCTGAGACTACCACAGCCTCTGCCACTCTGAGTAGAAGAAAGAAGACATGCAAATTAGAAAAATAGGAGCTCATTCTAGAAGATCAATATTCAAAATCTGGGCAAGCATGAACTGGAGATCTTGTCCCATCAGAACATCTATGGCTGTGGAAGGAAGCAAATTCCATCTTTAAAACAGCAGGAGAGTTGCTTCACCACCTTAACAACAAAATCCAGGGGCACCTGGCTGGCTCAGTCAGTTAAACGTTTGACTCTTGATTTGGGCTCAGGTCCTGATCTCAGGGTTGTGAGATGGAGCCCCACATTGGACTCCACACTGGGTGTGGAGCCTGCTTAAGATTCTCTCCTTCTCCCTCTGTTCCTCCCCCCACTAAAAAAAGCCAAAGACACTTTAGGATTGGTGGATATGTACCATGAGCCCTACTGTTTTCAGCTCGCCAACAAACTTGAGATAAAGAAATGTTTGTCTGAGTTTCAGCCACAAGAACAAATATGACTAAAATTGATTTCATTCCACTGGAATGTCCCAAGTTCAATTCATAAACATAGAGGACACCTTGTTTACGATAAGCCTTGTGCCCAGGAGGCACGTTTATGAAGAGTCTTGGCATCCTTAGCTGGTGGTGGGCTCCACACTCTGAGGGTCTTTGGGTCCTGACCTGTGATGCTGGAGTGGAAGCAGAAGTTCTGTACTGCAACCATGGTCAAGTGCACACAGCATGTCCACAAAGAGGATATTGACGTCAGAGAAACAACACAGTATGGCCAGTGGCGCACCTCTTGCCCTGGGATTGACCCGGACAATTCAGCAAGTTCCTTGAGGGATGTGTGAAATAACAGGGATAGAGACACCCACACTTCCTGTGGGAGTGGAAGAGCTCAAGTCCACTGAAACCATCTTAACAAGAACAGAAAGGCTTCCAAAACAAACTGGAGAAACGGCACCCAGTGTAACACACAGCACTGCTTGGCTAACCCCCTGCTACTCCCTGTTTCTTATTTGCCAGGAGAATCCTAATTTAATCCTAATTCATGATGTCCACATATCTCTCAGTGACTTGTAGATAAACCTCATTGCTTTAGACCAACCCTAATGACTCTATTCCCCTCGGCAGTGATTTATCTAGGAATGTCCCTGTGCCCGTTTCTGGCCACATGTGCATTAAAGGGAGGTCTTCTGGGGAAAGAGGAGAGACTTCTAAGGAAATATTTTGTTTATAAAAAGAGTCATGAGCAAAGGGACAATCATTTTTCTTCCACTCAAGTTGCCATATCTGGATGTGAGGCTGGGCCATTATCTTGTGAACATGAGGGGAAGTAGCCAGAATTCACACTGAAGTTGGAAGAGTAGAGAGATGGAAAGAATGGGGCCCCCTGATGACAGTGTTGAGCAGCTGAATTAAGCAACCCTAGAGCCACCCTCCTCTAGACCTCTTGTTTTGTTGAGTAATATATTCCCTGATTATTTTGGGGAATTTGGGGTTTTCTGTGACTTGTATCCAAAAACATTCTAAACTGATAAGAAAGAAAGGGAGGAAAAAGCAAGCAAGGAAGGAAGGAATGAAGGAAAAATGGAAGGATGGGTTCCTAAGCAAAAATGCTTGCTGGACCTGTAGGTAATGGTCCAGACCATATAAGGCAAAAATTTCAGTCCAGTAATGCGGGAAATGGAAACCTGCTCCCTACCTCACTACATTTGCACACCTACCTCAGAAGCACATCTCCCGTAGAGACTAGTGTAAACTAATATAAATAAAATTAATATCCTCCCAGAAGATTTTCCTTCTCAGTGTATCGATACCTGATCATTGGCCAAATTGTCCGCACTCAGCTTATGGGGCAATATCAAAGGAGATCAAGAACTATTCTCTCCGAAAAACTGTCAAGAAACTCCAACCCATTTCTTTTTAAGAATGGAACATAGAGGTCCACAGTATCCTCACAGCTTTTTTAATTATTATTTTTCTATTTCTTATAAAGATTATAAAACCCAGGCAGGGAAGCTGTTTTAGAGTCTCACAGGCCCAAAGAAATGAAAGGGACTTTGGAAGTTAGCCCCCAGTTCAACTTTCCATTTGAGATGAGATGGTCCCATCAGGTCACCTACCTCAGAACCCAGGTCTTCTGCCTGCCAACTTGGTTCTTGGCATTTTGTTCACCGGAAAGAAAAAGAAAAAGTAAAACTGAGTCGTTTGCAAAAAGACACTCTCACAAGACTCCCTGTCTGCATTTTGGACACATTCAAACCTGTGTAGTTTGAAACAAAGTCACTAATCACATGTATCAGACATGAATAGCATTTGCTAACTCAGGTATATAAGAAATGTTAACACTGGGGCACCTGGGTGGCTCAGTGGGTTAAGCCTCTGCCTCTGGCTCAGGTCATGATCCCAGGGTCCTGGATGGAGCCCCACATCGGGCTCTCTGCTCAGTGGGGAGCCCGCTTCCTCCTCTCTCTGCCTGCCTCTCTGCCTGCTTGTGATCTCTGTCTGTCAAATAAATAAATAAATAAATAAGAAATGTTAAGACTTTTTATATTTTTATAATTAAATAAGTTATTTGATTATAGACACATAATTTCTGATTGGAGTCCCCCATCGTATAGCATCATGCATTCTGTGGGCTTTGAGCCCGTTTGAAGGACTTGCCACCCCAAATGCTAAGTTTGAAACTCTGAAGCAGAGTTTAGGGTCTGGTGAAGCCCATGGACCTCTTCTCAGAAAATGTCTTTACGTGCAAAAGCAAAATTCATAGGATTACAAAATAAGACAAATAAATAGAAATATATTTATCAAAATATTTTTAAATTTTTACACAATGCTTCTTTTTTAACCTATTAAGTAATCGGATATGGCAAACAAGTCTAATGACTACCATAATTTCTAATGAGTATAAATGATAATTAGAGAGGTCTACAACTGCTGTCTTGCGAGATAAAAACGTCTGTGATCTCTATTGGTAATCAAGTCAGAGATATTGTCATTACCTCTGTGGTTTGTTGCAATATTCATAATTGAAGGAAATGCTAAATTTTAGTTAGAAGCTATTGAAGATACAGATATGTTATTTCTCTCAACTAATTTTGTTCTATCTTTGAATTCTTTCCACAAGCCCCTCTAACTGGTCCAAGGACCCCAGATGAAGAAAATATGAGTCTAAAGATTTTCTCTACCTTTCTGCTGTCTAATCTTGCCCAAAACCATGACTGTAACTGACCAAAGGGGGGGGGGCGGATAAAAATAAAAAGAAGTTCCAAAAACAAAATTTTGTCCTACTTCAATTGGGAGAATAGCCCCTCTAGCTCACCAGGTTGCTGGGTACACATCTCCCACGCCAAAGAGAGGGACCTCTGCCTCTTGCCTCTTATTACCAGTGTCAGCAGAATGTCTTCAGCAGAATGTCTTCCGCAAAACTGACTTCTGGTTAAAGGTGATGAATTGGCCCCATACGATTATCTCTTTTCCCTTTGGAATAAAAAACACACAAAACCACAAGGTCAAAGATTTTGGTAAAGAAGACACCAGGAAAAAAAAGATTTGAACCCATGTTTGAGAGCTAATGGAGGGGCTACAGCCAGTTTAGCAGAACAGAAGAAGAGAAACTGGATTGTTTGCAGAGGAGATGCCAAAGCGAGCCCCAGTTCTTTCCACTAGACCCCTGAAAGACTCCAGACCTGAAGACAAGGAGGCAAGAGGTGGAGTTCACTTCTCCGCCCCGAGGAATCGAAGAATCGGATGTCTGCCCATCCTCCACCAAGGCACGACTGTCACCTCCCCAAATGTTGAGAGAGCAGAAATTTATTCTTTGGAGGAGATAATTAGAAAGAAAACAGGGGCGAGCCTTGGGTTTGAACATAGGGACTATTAAGTGAGATTATTGTAGACTTCCTTCCTTCCTAATCTCCTTCCAAAATACCAACAGTATGCCCTCTGGCCCCCCGGAAAGGTAGAGGGGAGAGAAATTGCAGGATTCTTCTAATGCACTGAACCTGCTGACATTTAGGGGCCTCTCCAATGAAAGGCCACCTATTCACTCAATAAAAATCTCCTCAGTTGACAAGCCTGCCCAGCAAAGAGTTCTTTTTTCTTTTTAAAATTAACATATAATGTATGATTTGCCCCAGGGGTACAAGTCTATGAATCGTCAGGCTTACACACTTCACAGCACTCACCATAGCCCCCGCCCCCAACAAGCCTCAATTTGTTTCCCAAGATTAAATGTCTCTTATGGTTTATCTCCCTCCCTGGTCCGATCTTGTTTCATTTTTTTCCCTCCCTGCCCTCCATGGACCCCTGCCCTGCCTCTCAAATTCCTCATATCAGAGAGATCATATGATAATTGTCTTTCTCTGATTGTCTTATTTTGCTCAGCATACTACCCTCTAGTTCCAACCATGTCATTGCAAATGGCAAGATTTTGTGGGCTTCTTGAAGGCTGCATGGTATTCCATTGTGTGTGTGTGTGTGTGTGTGTGTGTGTGTGTGTGTGTGTGTGTATCACATCTTTATCCATTCCTCTGTTGATGGGCATCTAGGTTCTTTCCATAGTTTGGCTATTGTGGACATTGCAAGCAGAGAGTTTCTAAAGAACTTTTGGTGTCTTACTCTCAGATACGAATGCACAGGCAAGCAGTGCCATAGCATTCCAGAAGAAGCTCTGACACAAGTGTTGCAAGGACTCAAACTTACCTCCCTTATATTCTTTCTTGAGAATGAAGTATTTCCACTTCCAAATCAAGATCATAGATGAAGAACAGCGTGCAACCCAGGGAATGAGATTCCACATACAACAGCAGTAAGTGGCAAAGGTAACTTTATGAAGACAGCCTTGCCTGGGCCAGTACCATCTGCAACAAGAGAACGTAGGGCTCTGGGAGGAAGATTTCCTCCTGGCTTTGGGTGGGAAAGGTGGGAGAAATGGCATTGAAAGATTAATTGGTTTCTTTGAACCACTTGGAAAATAATACCAAGATATTTATAATATCTTAAGACGAAGCTTGTGGATCAAATTAAGGTGAAGTTTATAAAAAAGCAAAAAAAAAAAAAAGGCAAAACAAAAAAAGGCAAAAATTGATTATGTTTTTTGGGAAAATAGCAAAGTCGTGTAAGGAAAAAAGCACAGTTACAGAACGCTCTATGGCTCAGCAGTGAACAGTTGTTAAAATGTCCTAATCACGCTAATGCTATTCATACAGCCTTCTCTTAAGATACAAATGCATGGGAGAGCGGGAAAGCGAGGGGTGATACTCAGTTAAATACTCAGCTACTGGAATCAGGAGTCCACAGAAAATGTCCAAACTTGGTGAAATAAAACCTAGTGGAGTGAGGACGCTGTTAAGAAATACAAAGGCAAATACCAGAAGAAAGAGCTAGAAGAAACTCCTGAAGCATTCAGTCTGGGGAGTAGGCTGGCCGGCGGTGCCACCGTCACAGGGTGAGCAGCTGTGCCCGGCTTGGGGACGACGGGCAGACACGGGGCGCTGCGGCCACAGCCAGTGGGCAGCTTGCTCCCCCGACAGCGTTTAAAGATTTCAGAATAGAAGTGAGCAGAAGGAGAAGGGGAAATGAAACAGAAGTGAGGATGGGATGGGGTGTGCGGAGCAGAGAGGGAGAAAGCGTTGAGGACCAAGTTGAGATGAAAACGAAAAATAATATTCATCGACATTGAATATCTTATGGTTTTCCTCTGAAAGGACAACAGATATATGGAAGAATGTATTTACCTTACCGCGATGCTAAGAACATGCAGATCTCCCTCTATAGGAGCTTAACTTAGGATCTTCTCTAGGAGGGTCACATGGCTGAATGGGGAGAAAACGAGCTGGGGGGGGTCACTCGTGATTTCAGGTGCAGACTTGGCTGTCACAGTCCCCACTCGTGGGAGGCCTGGGTACCCTCTGGGCTTGAGGAGAAATGGGGTGTCACCAGTGGGCACACACAGGTCTCAGCAGACCCAGGTGGGGAGGGCAGTCTGGTTCTGAGTGGACAGGGGTTGCCAGGGGCCACCGTACCTGGACGAGACTAACTGTGTTGAAAATCACTTCTCCCCAACTTTCTCCTGAGCTCCACTGACTCCTAAGAAAGAACCTTACGTTATAAAACCCATCCTATCAGAGAGAAGGTAAAACTACAGTCAACAAAATCATATAATCCTAAGACAACATGGACTGGCCTTGGAGGGTATCTTTATTACTGTAATGATCTGCATAATACAATGTTTGAACTTCCTCAGGAAGCAGGTGATTGGCTCAGAAGTTAAATTTCCTGTTCCTCATAGAGTAGATTAAAAAAAAAAAAAAAGTGTATCAAGCCAGGCCAGGATTGGAAAATATTTGTTCCTGGAAAACTACCATGTATTTCTCTTCTTTGTTGAGGTTGTCCCTGGTTCACATAATTAGGTTGTTCCTCCCTTCAGAGGCGGCCTCCTCTGGGGCATAGCTGACTGCCCTTGGAAATAGTAGGCAACATGACAGTAAAAATAGCAGCAACCATTCCTGTCCTGTGTAATATTCATCATAAGGAAGTGATCCTGCAAATTAGATGTTCATCTCTGCAGTTTGTGTGTGAACAAACTGAAGGTCCCAGGAGCCCAGCGAGTCTCTCTAACCCACTGAGCGGTGGAGAGGAAACTATGCCATTAACAACACTCAAACCAGGCTTACTGTCTGTTTTGCTTCTAGCATTGGGAAGAACTAACCAGAACGCTCAGCTCTACTTTCTGAATCTAAGGTATGGGTTTGTACAAACACCACTTTCTGAAATAGACTTTTGATAAATGGCAGCACAATGAGAATGTGTGTGTTGGGGGTGGGCAGGGGGGTGGGGGCGTGGTAGCCTGACCTTATAAAATAATGCTTTTCTGTTTTAAGAACGTCACATATATCATATCCTCTCCATTGGGGTGGGCATTATTATGTTCATCTTATAAATAAGGAAACAAGAAAGTTCATGAACTTCCCTAAGGTCACAGAGCTATGAGCGACTGAACCTAGATCTGAGGCCACGTCTGTGTGGGTCCAAGGGTTGGGCTTCTGCGTGGAGCTCCAGTGCGCACGTGCCTGGGTGTATTTTCTGATCTGATGACTTGAGAAACAGTTTTGTGTTAAGTCGGAATATACCCTCTGTGAGAGGAGGCAAGATTAAAGAAAAGTAGGAGGACAAGTCGAGAGAACAAATTCTCCCCTTCAAATCTCGGGCCCAATATGGGCAGGTCACCACCTCCCACCACCTGCTCCTGGGAGCCCAGGGACCTGAGCATCTCAGGTAGATGCTACCTGGCAGAGCCCAGAGCTCTAACCAGCCTCTGAAAAAAAGCTCTCCTTCCCAGACCCGCAAATGGGAGACAACTGCCCCTACCCCCACTTCATTAGCTCACTTTTTAACAAATGAATCAGAGTTTCAGATCAAGCTCCTATAAAAACACAGGGCCACTCGGTGACTGCAAATTGCTAACAGATGTCTCTTTGGTTAGACTACAGTCCTATTCCTGCCAATGATAAAAATGAGAGGTTAGAGAACAGATCATTTTATTATCACATAAGGAAACCCAGCCAGTTGAGTGTTCATGTTGTTCAAGTGTATGTGACATGGATTTTGAAATCTCTTGGCAAAAGGACTGTATTTTTATAGCTAAAGAAGACCTTGGCTATTAGAGGCAAAGTTATGTGCATCTGAATTTTATTCATTTGAAAACAGAGTAAAATAGAATGTGTGTGTACCTGCATTGATTACCCATTAGGGTAGGGGGATTTTCTTTTAATCTTTATTTAAATATGTTACAGACCATTCCAACATATTTTATTGCTAAAGCTTCACCAGAGATTAAGCCATTTCCTTATTTGTTCTTATTCTATCATCATATACAATAAATTATAGCATTTTGCTAAAAAGATTTCAGCCTATATACATAGGCTATAATTTTTCCTTCTGTGGATAATGGGCAGAGCTTTACATTGCATATTTTACTTATCAAGCTTAGAATGTGGTTATCATAAGATTTCTATTTTGAGAGTGCTTATTAGCCTGGTAAAACACTCCTAAAAATATCAATTGTCAATAACCTTTTAAATTAATCAGCTGAGTATTAGGGGCAAGCTTAAGTTAGCAATTAGTCTGACCATATTGTTTTTTGTTGTATAAGAAAAGCTTATCTTTTTTTTTTAAAGATTTTTATTTATTTATATGACAGACAGAGATCACAAGTAGGCAGAGAAGCAGGCAGAGAGAGAGAGGAGGAAGCAGGCTCCCCGCTAAGCAGAGAGCCCGATGCGGGGCTCGATCCCAGAACCCTGAGATCATGACCTGAGCTGAAGGCAGAGGCTTTAACCCACTGAGCCACCCAGGCGCCCCAAGAAAAGCTTATCTTAAAGAACATTCCTCCGTATAATTATTTTTGCCAGATGCGGGAAATACAAAAATCAAAAACCATACATTTGCCGAGTCAGCTCCAAACCTAGGGATGGCAGCTAAAAACATCTCAACACGTGATGAAATTCAGACCCTCAATTTTCAACATTAAACCTGAAGACAAAGGTAAACATTGCAATTTCAAGAATTTCAATGAAGTTATACTTTCTTGGTGTCGTTCAAATGTACATATCTCCTAGCTCCTTTGTAGTAGGAGACTCTGAAGCCCATAGGAAAAAAAAGATGACCCTGGTTCTGACTAGCTAGTACCAGAAACCAGAAGGCCTATAACCTTTGTTGTGGTTGGGCTGTGCATGGCCCTGAGCCACGGAAGATTGCAGAGGGTCCTGGGTCTGCCGTACCTGAATGCTCCCCCTGCCTTCCTAATCCTGAAGCTGAGTATTTCCATGTCCTTCTGTGTTCAATCATGCAAATGCGAGTCTCTCTGAGATGGAACTTTCAGATGAAGAAGAATCTAGATTAAGCCAGGTACAGCACAGCCCATTCCTCAGTTGCTCACCACACCTCATCCCCTCCTTACAGGGAGGCATCGTGGTGACCCAAGCAAAGAGCAGGGACCTCCAATCGATCAACCAGTTAGCCAGTGAATCCATCAGTCGATCAATCTGTGTTTACTAAGCATCTGCTGAGTGCCCAACACTTGCTCTTGAAATATATCTCTGGAGATAGAAGATGAGTGAGCACAAAGAAAGGTCTACAGCATCACTACGACACCCAAACAGGATCTGCTGACTTAGGGCCAACAGCCTAATTTAAAAATAACCCAGAAGAGCACAATGTGAAGAAGACGTTCTGGGAAAGGCATTCTGTTCAGAGGAGAAGAAGAGTGAGTGAGCACAGTGTGTCAGGAGCAGCCCCATCCTGGAATGAGTAGAGTGGGGTTCGAGAGGGCTCCTTCTGTACTGGGCAGAGCAGGGAGCACCACTCCTCCTCTCACCGATGGAGCCCCAACCCCAATTCTGGGCCCTCCCCAGCTAGAGTGGATGTGGGGAGCTCTGCCCCCTGTCACATAGTAGGACCCACACGATTATCTAGGCATGAAGCCTGGCAAAGAGGCATTGCCCCCGAGCATCTAGGAAAAGTGACAGTTGAGAAGACTATCTTGAGGTGTCAACTTCAAAAATTTCATTCCAATGACTAACAGAGATGGTTTGGCTGACATTTCAGAAAGTCCTCTGACTGGACTCACTGGGACAGTGTTCAGGCATTGTCGTTGCTGATCACCACCAGAAACCTGGACCTTTAGCTTCTTGTTAGTGCAAGTTGGCGGACCATGATTTTGACTAACTGATGGCGGACCACCTGGCCTCCTGTGAGAGGTTTCGGCCTGTGGGATCATTTGGAAGGGTGAAAGGCACAATTTATTGCCCCTGTTAATGAAAAATGATCATTTTATAGTTTTGTCACAATGTATTTTCGCATTAGCCTCCATCTGGCCAAACTACTCCTGCATAATAAAGAAATGTGCATGGAAAATATTACCTGGCCTTCTAAAAAAAAATCAATGTTTTTTATCATTTTGAGTAGATCAAGTTTCCTTGAGCATCTCTTAAGCAGAGTCATAGAGAAAGTAATGTAATATCTAGAGAAATAGCACAAAAAATCTTCAGAAAGTCGCCTTGATGACGTCTACTTGCCTCTTTATGCCAAACTGAAAACCTGTTTTCTTTTGACAAAAGAAAAGAAAAAAAAAGTTTTCTTGAAAACTTTTGTTGTCATAGAATATGCAGGGAAAGTCTCCTTCATGTGCAAATAGGGTTTTCTTGCCCTTCCTGCCAGGAACACTTGAAGAAGCAAATGACTCTCTGTATCCAGAAGAAGGCAGATCTCACAGACCATAAGTACTTCTTGAAGAAGTCAAAAGATAATGAGTTATTTCCACACATTCTCTTCCATTCTAAAAACTAGTTATTTACGGATACAGGATATAACTTGTTCTCAGAGAAAAATAAACATATCAGCATGGACAACTGTGTAGTAAAGTGTGGAAAATAATGGAAGCAAAAGTTGTTCCCAAGTAATTCACATCTAAAGCAATTGTAAAATCAGAAAAAAAAAAAA
>ML100517.1:0-13992 GCA_003697995.1 Taxidea taxus jeffersonii | reverse complement strand
TTGGTGTAAAGAAATGCAACTGATTTCTGTGCATTGATTTTATATCCTGACACTTTACTGAATTCCTGTACAAGCTCTAGCAGTTTTGGAGTGGAGCCTTTTGGGTTTTCCACATATAGTATCATATCAGTAAGATACATACTATTATCAGCCCCTTCTATAAATGATAAAACTGAAGCAGAGAGAGGCTAAATAATTGACCTAAGATTACAGAGAAAGATGAGAACCAGTACATCTAGTTATGTTGCCTACCATCTTCATCACTTCGTACACATTAAAATTTTCAAAATTCTTGTTGAGGAAAAAAAATAAAAATAAATAGGTGATGGAGATTAAGGAGTGCATGTTCTGTAATGAACATCCATATATGAGTGCTGAATCAAATTGTACACTTGAAATTAGTATTACATTGTATTGTAATTAACTAGAATTTAAATAAAAATTTAAAAAAAAAAGAAAAGTTGGGGAGTGCTTGGGTGGATCAGTCGTTAACTGTCTGACTCTTGATTTCAGCTCAGCTCATGATCTCAGGGTCCTGGGATCGAGCCCTGTGTTGGGCTCCAAGCTCAGCCAGAGTCTACTTGGGATTCTCTACCTTCCCCTGCTCCCACTCTCTCTATAAAATAAAAAATAAAATCTTAAAGATAAAAGGAACAAGCAGAGGGAAAAAAATAAGAGGAAAAAATGGTGGGGGAGGGGAGAAATAAAAAAATAGACTCTTAATTAAAGAAAACAAACTGATGATTTCCAGAGGGGAGGTGGGTTAAACAGGTAATGGTGATTAAGGAGTGCATTTGTTGTGATGGGCACAGTTGTTATATGGAAGTGCTGAATCACTATGTTGTACACTTGAAATTAGTATAACACTGTATGTTAACTAACTAGAATTAGAATAAAAGAAATTAAATATTCAAGCCCCTGATTATTGAATCTGAAGTCCAGGAAAGTTACATGACTCTACCTAGATGTTCTTGAAAAACCATTAAGCTTGCTTCAGTTTCTCATCTTTCTTTGCTGTTACTATGACAACAGTGTCTCTTACTCTTAGCTCTACAATAAGGAAAAGCTTGTAGGTATGAGATAAGATGAAAACTTGGGGGATGGTAATTAAACTTACTTAGCATCACCAATTTTTATGAGCAGCATTATTTTGTACTTGAATACCTTTTAAAATATTTCCAAAAATGAGGAAAAGACCAAAATTTTAATGCAAACATTTATATGTGAGAAGAACTGTATTTCAGATAAACAACATAACTATACTATAGGTAAGAAAAAATGAATAAGAACAATTCAAGTAACTGTGAAGAAATAACTGGACAATATGTTCTCTGGCTAAAGTCAAAAACCACTCTAAATAAATAGTATGATCAAATTCATAGGCATTTCTCTTGCTTTCTCACTTTTATTTTCCTCAGGAGCATAGAATAGCAATGCATAAATTACTTTTTATACATCCTAGAAATGAGGAAATAAGTAAATATATATGTATTGTTCCAGTTTTGTACTGTTGAAGAGAATAAAAAATACAGAAATGAGTAAGAATTAAAAGAACACAGCAGTATTGAACTGGAATTGGAGATATCAATGTGAATCTCAGGAAGATATGTATATATGTACATGCTCTATCAGAGAGGATCTAGAAGCAAGGATATATAGTAACAGTGAGCAAATCTCAAATGAAGTCTTTCTATTGGGTAATAGTACAATATCAGTGTTAATTTTCTGATTCTGACAATTTTGTTTTGATTACTTAGAATTCCTCAGTTTTAGAACTACATACTGAAGTACTTAGGAATAAAAGGATGTTTTGTCTGCAACTCACTCTAACGTCTCAGAAAAAGATACTCATACATTTGTATTGAAGAGATAAGAAAGAGAATAAAGCAATATGTAAAATGAAAAATCAAAAGTATCTGGGAACTCTTTTTACTATTCTGTAATTTTTCTGTAAGTCTAAATTTATATCAAAATTTAAAAGTAATCTTAAATTATAATAAATATTTCTCTAATAGTAAATAATTGAATAGGTTTTTTAAGTTTAGTAAAAAACGTTGGTAACGTATTATGTATACATAATAACAAGGTTTAGTAAAAAACATTGATAATGTATACATAATAACAAGTAGAGTTCTCCAAGTATTGTTGAGATAGAAATTTGTTAAGTGACACATTGCAGTTGTGACAGAATTTCCTGTATCACATATCCAGGAAGGGATCAGACATAAAATATTTTGTCACACTTATAAATTGCAGATACTTTAGTGGGGGGAAGTGAAAATCAAAGCACTGTAACCTAAACTTTATATATTAAGCAGGTTAATATATCAGCTGTATATGTTAAACTTTATGTACTAAACTTTATATATTCTGTTTAACATGAAATTTATATAGAAAATACAATAAAAATAACTGTATTTCCACCTTTTTCAGTAACTTCAAATAAGTATTTTTCAAATCAGTAAAAATGATAAATGATGATATATCTTAGCACACTGACAGAATCTGTTAAAAAGTAATTTTTTTATCAGATATTCACCAGTTATTATAGTATCCTTTTAAACCATTATCCATCAACTGATTTTTTTCTATCCACAATAAGAATTTGAACATAGGGCGCCTGGGTGGTTCAGTCAGTGAAGCATCTGCCTCTGGCTCAGGTCGTGATCCCAGGGTCCTGGGATTGAGTCCCATGTGAAGCTCCCTGCTCAGCTGGGAGCCTGTTTCTCCCTCTGCCTACTGCTCCCCCTGCTTGTACTTGTGCTGACTCTCTCTCTGTTAAATTAAATCTTAAAGGAAAAGAACTTGAACATAAATATGTATATATTATGATATCCCACATGGAACAAAAAGGCATAGTTAGGATTTTTTTAACTCTAATCTAAAAAAGGTTGTGACAAATACATGGGTAGATAGATGTACATATCACTGAACTTTGAACATGATGTACAGAGATATTTATATGTATCTATGTTATATCAGCTCTATATCAATCTACCTATCTATCCAGCTAGTAATCTAATTTCATAGTAATTCTGCTTTCTTTTGGAACACTGACTGATATATTGTTCAATTGGAAAGTTATGAAAACTTATTTCTTCAAACATAAGAATTTTTTACAATGATTTTATAAAAGATCTCTTAAATAGAGCAGAAGCAAATACATGCAAACAATATATACAAATGTAAATCTAACTGCATATACTCATGCTTAATTTATTGAAGGTGTGTTTAGGAACATAAAGACCAAGTTGTATAAAAACGTGGACTGACAAGTACATGCCTTTAACAGCTATAAATAGTCCAGTATCAAACAACAGAGTTAACAAGCTAGGCTCTGTGACAGTGATGAATGTGTGTGTGTGTGTGTATGTTGTGGCACATCTTATTTTTGTGTTATGACTCATCCTGAAATTTTCATGTAATCTATTTAAAATTAGTCTAATCAAGGATGTGATTCTTGCATTATATATCTCATCACTTAAATATAAGGTGGTGACATTTGGCAAAGATATTTTACTTGAGGTATTAATTGCATCATTCAATGAGAACTGCTTTTCATTAAAGTTATTACATCCTGGGTGCACCTGGGTGGCACAGTCAGTTGAGTATTCATGTCTTGGTTTTGGTTCAGGTCATGATCTCCAGTTCATGAGAAGGAGTCACACAGGCTCTGTGCTGAGCAGAGAGTCTGCTTGGGATTCTCTCCCTCCTACTCCTCCTCCCACCACTCTCTGTCTCTCTCTCTCAAATAAATAAAATGCTTAAAAAATTAATACATCTTGATAGTAATTACTGACCACAGGCAGTTCAAATTTGTGCTTAATAAATTGCATTCACCACTGTTTAACATACATATTATATGTAGATTAAATGGTTTAATAACGTGTGATGAACAGAGGTGTTTGGAACTGACTAAAATTTTTAAAGCTTTCTGAGTGACACTGCAACATATATAAATAATTATGTCCAGAATATTTTTATATATGTATAATTAAATTTGGTAGTTACCAGTCATAAGACTCAGTTTTTAAAATCTCAGTTGCCTACATAAGTTTTTGAATTGTGAAATAATTGTCCAGAAGTAAAAAAAAATTACAACATACAGATAAAAATAGTTGAGACTATTTCTTAATACACACTAGAAGGCAGTTTATTAATAGTATATAATTACTTTATTTATGAAAATAATTGTACCCAAAATACCATTCTATTTATATTTGCAATTAAAAATACATGTTATGGAGAATGTGAAGGGTGTGGGAGGCTGGAACACGCACTTAATTCGGCTAGTAATAATATAGGTTTTCTTGAGTTTTTAAAAAAAAATGTAGTTGACATACAATATTTTCAGGTGAACAAGATAGTGATTTATTAATTATATATATTAGAAAATGCTTACCGTGATAAATGGAGTTACCATCTTTCACAAGAAAAAGTTATCAAATACTGTTGAATATATTTGCTATCCTATACTTTTTATCCCTGTGACTTACTTATGTTATAAATGGAAATTTGAAACTCTTAATTGCCTTATCTATTTCACACATACTCCACTTTACCCCTCTAGCAAATAGCAGTTTGTTCTCTGTATTTATAGGTGTTATTCTGCTTTGTGTTTGTTTTTGAGATTCCACATATAAGTGTGAAATCATATGGTATTTGTATCTTTCTGACTTACTTCACTCAGCATTGTACCCTTTAGGTCTATCCATGTTGTCACAAATGGCAAGAATTTATTCTTTATGACTGAGTGATATAACTCTGAACATATATCCCTTCTTTATTCACCTATGAATGGGTACTTGGATCACTTTCATATCTTGACTACTGTAAATAATGCTAAAGGAAACATAGGGATGCATGTATCTTTTCAAATTAGTGTTTTTGTTTTCTTTGGGTAAATACTCAGAAGTGAAATAACTGGGTCATATGGTATTTCTGTCAAGTTTTTGAGGAACCTCCATACATTTTCCAAGTGGCTGCACCAACTTACATTCCTGCCAATAGGGCACAAAATTCCCCATTTTCTCCACATCCTTGCCACCTCTTGTTATTTTTTGACTTAGCCATTCTGATTGGTATAACAGGATAACCCATTATGGTTTTGACTTGCATTTCCCTGATCATTAGTGATGTTGACCATTTTTTCTTGTGTGTCAGCTGTATGTCTTCTTTGCAAAAATGTCTACTCAGGTCTTCTAAACTTTTTATTTACTTGGGTTTTTTTGATGTCTAGCTTTATATATTTTGGAGATTAACCACATATTGGATATATAATTTACAAATAACTTCTCCCACTCAGTAGGTTGCCTTTTTGTTTTGTTTGATGGTTTTCTTTACTGTACAAAAGCTTTTTAGCGGGGACGCCTGGGTGGCTCAGTTGGTTAAGTGGCTGCCTTCGGCTCAGGTCATGATCCCAGCAATCGGGCTCCTTGCTCAGCGGTGAGCCTGCTTCTCCATCTGCCTCTGCCTGTGCTCACTCCTGCACTCTCTCTCTATCTGATAAATAAATTAAAAAAAATCTTAAAAAAAAAAAGAAAAAGAAAAAAAAAAAGCTTTTTCGTTTATTTTTGCTTTGTTTCCCTTGGCTAAGGAGACACATCCAGAAAAGTACTGCAGAATCTGATGCTCAAGAGAAAACTGCCTATGTTTTCTTTTAGGAGTTATATGGTTTCAAGTTTTAAGTCCAGGTATTGAATCCATTTTGAATTTATTTTTTTTTGTATGGTGCAAGGCAGTGGTCCAGGTTCAGTCTTTCTTCTGCATGTAGCTTCCCAACACCATTTATTGAAAAAAAAAAACAACAACTGTATTTTTCCCTTTACACATTCTGGTCTACTTTGTGGTAGATTAATTGAACATGTAAGTGTAGGTTTATTTCTGGGCTCTCTGTTCCACTGACCTATGTGTCTGTTTTTGCACCAATACCATACTGTTTCAGTAACAACCTTTGTAGCATAGTTTATTACCTAGCATTGTGATACCTCCAGTCTTGTTATTCTTTCTCAAAATTGCTTTGGCTATTTGATGTCTTTAGTGGTCCCATACAAATTTTAGGGTTATTTGTTCTAGTTCTGTGAAAAATACTATTGGTATTTTGATAGTAATTGCATTGAATCTAAAGATTACTTTGGGTAGAATGGACAGTTTAATGATAGTCTTCTAATCCATAAGCATGGTGTATCTTTCCATTTATTTGTGTCATCTTCAATTTCTTTTATCAATGTCTTACACTTTTCAAAATACAGATCTGTCACCTCCTTGGTTAAATTTATTGCTGGTTTTTTTATTATCTTTATGCAATTCTAAATGAAATTGTTTTCTTAATTTCTTTTTCTGCTAGTTCATTATATAGAAATCAGTTTCATTGCTATACACTAATACTGATTACATAACCTACAACTTTACAGAATTTATGTATTAATTCTAAGTTTTTTTGGTGGAGCCTCCAGTATATTCTATATATAGTATCATGTCATCTGCAAATAAGGATAGTTTTATTTCTTTCTTACCAATTTTCATTCTATTTTTTTTCTTTTATTGCTGCAGTTAGGACCTCTAGTACTATCTGTTGAATAAAACTGATTAGGGTGGGTAAACTTGTCTTTTTCCTGATCTTAGAGGAAAAAGATTCAGCTTTTCATCACTGAATATGTTAGCAGTGAATTTAAGATATATAGCCTTTATTCTGTTGAGGGTTTTTAATCATCAGTGGATGTTAAATTTTGTCAAATGGTTTTTCTGCATTCTTGGGATGATCACATGATTTTATCCTTCTTTTGGTTAATGTTGTATATCATGTTGCTTCATTTGCATATACTGAACCATCGTTGCATCTCTGGAATAAATTACAACCTGTCGCGGGTGAATGCTCCTTTTAATGCATTGTTGAATTCATTTTGCTTCTATTTTGTTAAGGATTTTTGGATTTATTTTCATTGGAGATATTAGTCTGTATTTAATTCTTTTCTCTTTCCTTTCTTTCTTTCCTTCCCTTTTTCTTTTCCCTGCTCTCCTTTTCTATTTCTTTTCCTTCATTTTTTTGTAGTGTCTTTGTCTGGTTTGGGTATCAGGGTAATTCTGGCCTCACAGAATGAATTTGGAAGAATTCTTTCCTGTTCTATTTTTCTGGACTAGTTGAAAAGAATAGTTATTAACTCTAATCTAGTGTTTGATAGAATTCACCTGAAAAGCCACATCTGGCCCTGCACTTCTGTTAGGAGTTTTTCGATTACTGAGTCAATTTTATTACTCCTAATTGGGTGTTCAGGTTTTCTGTTTCTTCTTGATTGAGTCTTGGGAGAGTGTATGTTTCTAGGAATTTATCAATTTCTTCTATGTTGCATAGTTTGTTGGCATGTATTTTTTGTTGTACTCTCATAATGGTTTCCATTTCTGTGGTGTTGACTATACTTCTCCTTTTTATTAGAGTCCTTGTTTTCTTGGTGAGTCTAGGTAAAGGTATATAAATTTTACCTTTTCAAGGGACCAGCTTAGTTTCATTGATTTTTTTTTTTTTAAGATTTTTGTTTATTTGAGGGAGAGAGAGTGTGTGTGTGAGAGAGCACAAACAGGGGAGGGGCGGGCTTCTAGCTGAGCAGGAAGCCTGAGATGGGGCTTAATCCCAGGACACCAGGATTATGACCTGAGCTGAAGGCAGATGGCAGATGTTTAAGAGACTGAGCCACCCAGGCACACCTCATTGATCTTTTCTGTTATGTCCTTCCTTCTATTAACTGACCTTTGGTCTTATTTTTCTAGTTCTTTTAGGTATAAGGTACAATTGTTCATTTGAGATTCTTGTTGTTTCTTGAGGTAAGCCTAGAATAATATAAAATTCCCTTTTAGAACTGCTTTTGCTGTGTCTCAAAGACTTTGACCTCCATGTATTTTGTAATTTTTTTTTATTTCTTGGTTGACCTATAGGCTATTGGGTAGCAGGTTTAGCCTCCATGTGTTCATGTTTTCCCTGCCTGCCAATTGTTTCTTATAATTGATTGTGCATTGTGCTGTTTTGGGTATGGAATGTTCTGTATATATATATATATTTTTTTTTAAAGATTTTATTCATTTATTTGACAGAGAGAGAGATCACAAGCAGGCAGAGAGGCAGGCAGAGAGAAAGGAGGAAGCAGGCCCCCTGCTGAGCAGAGAGCCCGATGCGGGGCTTGATCCCAGGACCCTGGGATCACGACCTGAGCCGAAGACAGAGGCCTTAACCCACTGAGCCACCCAGGTGCCCCTGTTCTGTATATATTATGTCTCTCTGATCTAATGTGTCATTCAAAATCTTTGTTTCCTTGTTGATTTTCTGTCTAGATCTATCTGTTGAGGTAAATGGGGTATTAAAGTCCCCTACTATTATTGTGTTGTCAGTTTCTCCCTTTACATCTGTTAATATTTGCTTTATATGTTAAGGTGTTCCTCTTTTGGGTGCACAGATACTTACAATTGTTATATCCTTTTTGTATTAATCCCTTATTATGTAATGCCTTTTTTGTCTCATTACTATCTTTAATTTTTTTTCACTTTCAGTTCAGGATATATCTCTTTTCATCCCTTTATTTTCAGCCTATATATGTCATTAGGTTTCATGTGCGTCTCTTTTAGGCAGCATATAGATGGGCCTTTTTTTTTTTTTCTATCCATTTGATCACCCTATGCCTTTTGATTGGAGGTTTTAGTTCATTTAAAGTAAATGTTGTGAGATACATACTATCTTCATTTATTGTTTTATGGATGTTTTCTGTTGCTGTGTCTCTTTGTGATTGATAGCTTCCTCTAATGCTATTCTTAGATTCCTCTCCTTATATATTTTTGTATGTAAGTTTTTGGTTTGTAGTTAGCATGAGGTTTATATATTAACATCCTAAGTATACAGCAGTTTCTATTAAATTAATGTCACCTAAGTGCAAACACATTCTAAAAGAACCACATTTTATTTCTCCTCCTCTTATATGTTTTATTTATATAGTATAATATTTTAAATCTTTTTATTTTGTGTATCCTTTGACTAATACTTATAGATAAAATTGATTTTACCACCTTTGTCTTTTAATTTTCAAACTAGCTTTATAAGTGATTGGTCTACTAACTTTATATTTGCTTTGCCAGTGAAATTTTTTCTTGTCATTATTTTCTCATTTCTAGGCAGGACCTTTTCTGCTTAAGGTAGCCCCTTTAAAATGTCTTATAAGGCTAGTGTAATGTTGATGAACTTCTTTAACTTTTATCTGGGAAACTCTGTCTCTTCTTTCATTTAAATGATTATCTTGCTAGGGACAGTGTTCTTCGTTGTAATTTATTTTTTCCCTTTCAGCATTTTGTGCAGGCCAGAAAGGATTGGCCTGGTATCTTCAAAGTTTCTGCTGAATAAAGAGTTGATAGCTTTATGGGGTTTCTCTTATACATAACTGTTTGATTTTTTCTTGCTGTTTTTAGGATTCTCTAATTTTTATGATTCTCATTATTATGTGTTTTTTATGGACCTATTTGGGTTCATTTTGTTTGGTGTTCTCTGTGCTTCCTGAATCTGGATGTCTGTTTCTTACCACAGACTAGGAAAGTTTTCAGCTATTATCTCTTCAAAAAAATCTTCTGCCCCTTTCTCTTTTTTCCCTTCTGGGACCCTTATAATGCAAAAGGTTAATACAGTTGATGTTGTCCCAGAGGTCTTTGAACCTATCCTTAATTTTTTATTCTATTTGTTGTTGTTGTTGGTAATGGAAGGAACCCAATTCCTCCAGATTGCTGATTCATTCTTGTGCATCCTTTAGTGTTTTTTCATTTACTTCACATCTGATTGATTCCTTTTTTTTTTTTTATCTCTTGTTGATGTTATGAGTTCATCCATTCTTCTCTCAAGTCCAGCGAGCGTCCTTAAGTACATTACTTCAAACACTTTATCAAGTAGGTCGCTTATTTCCATATTTAGGTCTTCTGAAATTTTGTGCTTTCATTTGAAGCATATTCTTCTGTCCTCTCACTTTGTTTGTCTTTCTATTTGTTTCTTTGAGTTAGGCAAAATAGCTACTTCTCCCAGTCTTGAAGAAGTGGTCTTGTGTAAGAATCTCCCCTGTGTAGAAATATATGCCTAGTAGCTTAGGCTTTGCTGACTGGAGATGTAGTGGAGGAACCTTGTGAGGATGACTGGGGCTGAAGCTGAAGCAGGCATGGGTTGTGGTATCTCAGGGTGTTTTGTACGTGGCCTGCTTTGGTGAGACAGTGGGAACTGGTGTGGGCTAGAGACCTGTGGCTCAATGAGGTGGCAGTCCAGCGACACTAACAGTCTGCACTATCATGGGGGAGAGGGAACATAAATGAAACTACTCACTACCATCTCCATCCCTGGAGAGCATGTCAACAGTTTGGTGGACACTCCAGGTTTAGCAAATGGATTTTGTTCCCATTTAGTCTAATTTCCTTTTAAGTTGCTGTGTTTTTGTTTTGTTTTGTGTTTGGTCTGTACCTGAACCCCTCAGTGAGATTATTTCCTACTGAGAATGGAGTTCCTATGTTCTCATCTTTCCTGCCATTCTCTATGTGATTCCTACCCCTTTGCTGTGTAAAAACTGATGAACCCTCAGCCTTTCAGAAAGAATTTCTCTCTATATAGACATAGATTCAGTGTGTCCAAGAAAGGATGTGGGTTCAGGGTTTTCCTATCTTAGATTCTAAGCTAATGGTATTTTATTTCTGCTCCTAGAAAACACTGTGATCCTTTTTCTCTGCATTGGGTAGTCAGCCACTGGCAATACTTTTGAGAGCCCTTTGTCATTCTTCTCCTTTTTCTTCCTGTGATACTTTAAAATAACAAAGAGAAATCTTTATCAGGAAGGTTGTATATATTGCTAAATTATTATTGATCATGTGAAAACAAGGTTATAATTGAAAGGTATTATGCTGCAATGCAGTATGTTAATAAATTATAGATATTGTTGAGCAAAAATCATCAGAATTTATTCAAAGCTATTCCAATAAAGAAGGGAGTATAGAAGGCAATCTAAACTCAACTGATGGGAGGGGTTTTACCAGAGGTATGCTGGTAGAAAAGTTTTAGAGACATTAGGGAGGAAGGTGATCAATGGATAATGTCAAGCACATTGAGTTAGTTCTAAATTGGAAAATACATTTCTTTGTGATTAGGCCATCTGAATTTGTTAATTGGTACCTAAGAAAGTTAGACTCCCAGGGACTGGGAAATAAGGGACCTTATCTTAGATGATGACTACATTAAAAGCAATGGCTTCCATTTCCTTAAGATACACATTCATGGGCTGTAAAACTGGCAGCAGAGTTATAAAAAGATGTACTCAGATGTCAAATGACCAGAGAAAGTATTAAGAACTTTTTCTAAAGAAAGCACCCTAAAGGGACGCCTGGGTGGCTCAGTTGGTTAAGCAGCTGCCTTCGGCTCAGGTCATGATCCCAGCGTCCTGGGATCGAGTCCCACATCGGGCTCCTTGCTCAGCAGGGAGCCTGCTTCTCCCTCTGCCTCTGCCTGCCACTCTGTCTGCCTGAGCTCTCTCTCTCTGACAAATAAAATAAATAAAATATTAAAAAAAAAAAAAGAAAGCACCCTAAAAACAAAGGATTTGGGGATCCAGTTTCAGGAAGAAGCCTGTATAAAGTTTAGTTAAACTGAAGGAAACATTAAGACTGTTTTGGTCAACATGACTGTTTTGGTCAATTCAAAACTGAATTAGATTAATTATGAAAAAGTTTTATGCATATTTTTTTAAGAATAATCACTGTCCTTAGATCCTATCCAGGTTTATAAACTGCTAGTTTTAATGATAAAACTAAACATAAATAAATAGTACTTCATGAAAGAGGACCTGTTTCAGCGTGACAAATGCGCTTTAAAAAATGGAAAAAGAAAAAAAAAAACTTCAAAAACAAATTTTTTTTTTTAGGATTTTTTTTTTAAATTCATTTGACAGGCAGAGAGAGAGGAAGGGAAGCAGGGCTCCATGCTGAGCAGAGAGCCCGATGCGGGGCTCAATCCCAGGACCCTGAGATCATGACCTGAGCCGAAGGCAGAGGCTTTAACTCACTGAGCCACCCAGGCGCCCCAAACTTCAATTTTTTAAGATTATTTATTTATTTATTTATTTGTTAGAGAGCGAGTGAGCACAGGCAGACAGAGAGGCAGACAGAGGCAGAGGGAGAAGCAGGCTCCCCGCCGAGCAAGGAGCCTGATGTGGGACTCGATCCCAGGACGCTGGGATCATGACCTGAGCCGAAGGCAGCCGGTTAACCAACTGAGCCACCCAGGTGTCCCTCTATAGAGAATATTTGTTTTTAAATCCCAAATCAAAGGAATTATTAAATAATATTCCCACTTTTCAATTTATAGTTTGCCAATTTGAAATAAATTCTTAATATTCATGGTTATATTATGCTATATGCAGTAATAGTCAACACAAAACAATTATTTAGCAACTCTAAAAAACAAAGAATGATTTCTTGCTCATCTTACATGTCCATTAAGTGTTTTCTTTCATCCTCACCCCTGGATTCAGGTTAATGGATCTACTTGGGACATTCTAGGGGAGAATAGTAGAAACTAGAAAATTGTTCACTGGATCTTTAAGCATCTGCCTTAATAGTACTTTCACTCATGTTTCATTGACTGAAGTCATCCATGATATTTAACTTCAAAGGGTGAGCATACCTGGAAAGCAGAGAGAGTTAAGTATTTGGCATGAACCATTTGTGATTATCACAGTCCACTCACTCCTCTAAATATTTTCACCATGCTATATAAAAAACATATGGAAAGACAGAACATCTATTCACTTTTAAGTTGTCTGTGATGATGAGATTTTGATTTGGTTAAATGTAAGGAGACATAATATATACATTTTCCTCAAGGTAACATTAATATCCCTATCCTCTTCCCCCTATTCAAAATGAACTCAAAATTTGAATTTCTAAGTGACGAAGACAACCACCTTTGACTGAACTATGCTGGGTATGCAACATAAATATACCTAGTCATAGAATTTTTTTTTTAAAAGGGTAGTAGGAATAGTTTTATTACTGTGGCTAAATCCAGACCATTCAGACTAGCACAACTGTTTATAATATAGCCTAGTAAAAATAAAGAAATACTTTTTCACTTACCAGTTCTCAGGCAGTTGACTATTCTTTCAATAAATCTGTGTTCTATAATCTTCTATCCTAATTTATTTCTTTTGCTTATAATTCTTTGTCCATCTGTGTGGCTATTTGGGAAGCAGCCCACAGATAAGACAAAGTTTATGCACAATACTATTTCCATGAAGTTTCTCTCAAAGTATGTTTAGGTTTTTATAATATTTAGTTTCGCCAAAAATCTCCTCTGGCACTTATGTTTTCCAGGCAACTAGGTGAGTAAGCTAACCAGACAAGAGGCAGAACAGAGTAGACTCCCATTTCTCACTGGTCTTCTAAGTAACAGTCTACTGGCTGTGACTTGGCATGAGCTAAGGGCTCTTCTCTGATGAAAGTTTCTGTCTAGGTGTTCAAGGGACTGAAATACTTCCATGAAAACTATATGACCTACTTAAATATAATGGTAAATTAAGTAATTTGAATCCAACTTCCTACTAAAAATTATGAGAAAAACTATATTTTTCATATGCTTGAAGGAAAATGAAATCTACCAATTCATTGAATAATTTGGGACTAAGATCTAGGAGAAAATATAAGTCTGAAGAGAGAAGCCTGGATTTTTATTCTACTCTTACCAATTGATGGTTTTGAAAGTACCCCTTAGTAAAGACTGAGAAACTGAACAGAATTTCCATCTAGCTCATGGTGATAACAGAGCAAAAAAGCTCTACAAATTCTCCACTCTAGGAGAAAATGTAAATTAAAAGACTCCTAAATAAAGGCTCCATCCTTGGAGTAAAGGTAAAGAAGGAAATCTGGAAAGTCCCCATACATTTTGGGTTTGGAACCCTAGAAGGATTGTAGTATAAGAGAAAAACAGAAAAAAAAAAA
>ML100516.1:0-24163 GCA_003697995.1 Taxidea taxus jeffersonii | reverse complement strand
CCATAGATGAATGGATAAAGGAGAGAAGATGTGGTACCAATGTACAATGGAATAGTATGCAGCCACAAAAAAGGATGAGAGTCTGCCATTTGTGGCAATGTGGATGGACCTAGAGTATATAATGTTAAGTGAAGTAAGTCAGACTGAGAAATACAAATACCATATGATTTCACTTATATGTGGAATCTAAAAAAAAAGCATAAACAAAAAGCAGAATCAGAATGATAAATACAGAGAACAAACTGATGGTTGCCAGAGGGGTGGGGGTGGGAGGATGGGCAAAATGGGTGAAGGGGAGTGGGAGATACAGGCTTCTAGTTGTGGAAGGATGGAGTCACGGGAATATATTCATAAGAAACACAGTCAGTGATATTGTAATAGTGCTATATGGTGATAGTTGTTAGCTACACTTGTGGTGAACATTAGCATAATGTACAAACTTGTTGAATCACTACATAGCACTCCTATAACTAATGTAACATTGTATGCCGACCACACTCAAGTAAAAAAAAATTAATGTTTCCACTTGTAATTTGTAATTCCAGTCTGTAATTCCATTTACATAAATTACACCTCAACAAAGTTGATTAAAAAAACCACAAAATGAATTCCAAGACTTCAGTTCTGGAATTTGTGGGCTTTAGCCAGAAGGCACCAAGTAAGTTATTATGCCAAGGACAGCACAATCCAACATACTTTCCCCCTTTTTGTCCTCTAATTTAGTAAATCAGTTTTAAGTAATGTTAACCTTGCCTATGAAATAGTCTTAGTCTATATGGAACAAGATTAGTTGGTTTTGCTGACTCTCAAAAAACTGAATTATTACATATATACAAGGAAATTGATAGGACAAAAAAATTTTTTAAGCATGTTAGATCAACCTTTTGATTTGGATGTTATAACCCTGGTTGTTTACTATATTCTGAGAAGCACAGGATAAAATCAGAGGGCCCACCATTACCAGGACAACCAAGGAACCTTCCAGGATGACTTTGCACCAAACGAGAACCAAGGAGATTCCATTATCAATATGGTTTCCACCCCAGTCTGCTTTGCCCACTCCATCTGAGGAGCTGGTGATGTTTTCAGAGCAAGTGAGGAGAGTTTCTGGCTCTTTTGCAAATGACCTCTCCCTTGCTCCCTGAATCACCACTAAATCTTGTGCCAGGATAATGTGGAGGACAGAAGTGATGACAGCAACAATTAAGATATATATGAGAAACTTAATGGCTTCTGGTGAATTTTTCATTGACATCCCAGTTAATCCGCAGATGCAGTCTGTGGGGTAGATGTTAGGACCATCTCCCAGCAAATTTTAAGCATTACCTAACTAGTCCAGAGTCATACACCCGGTAATGATCGGGGCAAAACTTGAACCCAAATCATCTGACCTCAGATTTGGTGCTTTGTGCATCAGGCCACTCACACTTCACAACACACCACAAAATGAAAAGCTGACCCCTGTCGGCACCAGGGCTCACTTGGCACCAGAATTTTTCACTGCTGTTGCCAGGGGCTACTAACTGGCTTAGATATCCCTTCTTAATAATGTCTACCATTTCTATTGATTCAGAATTTTCAGACAACAAGGTGATGAATTAAGAATAATTGCACCTATACTTCAGAATGTACTATGTGCACACTCCTAGTTAACTTAAATGTAGATACATATAAATAAGTTTAAATGCAACATAAAAACACACAAATATAGGTATAACTATAGTGTACTTTTGATGTTAATTACCAACCCTAGTTTGCTTCCTTAGATGTTTTCTATGCTCTGGTTCATTTCCCCAGAGTCATTATCGGTCCTCCTTCAGGTGCAGCAGTGTGGTTAAAAAACGGTCATTTTGTTGCCTCACTAAGGTTTTGCTGTTTAACTGTTTCATCCCCATGTAAATAGAAGTTATGTTTAAACTGGTCATTTTTTTCATTGTCCATTGTTTTTCAGATATTTTTATCTACGAAACTAGCCTAAGGAGGTAATTCACAATACAGAAAAAAGATCTTAAGCAGAAAGATTACACTATGTAAAAAGAAAATTTAGAATGTACTTAAATGCCATTATATTTAGGGAGCAGCTGGGTGGCTCAGATGATTAAGCCTCCAACTCTTGATTTTGGTTCAAGTTATGATCTCAGGGTTCTGCGATCGAGCCCTAGGTCGGGGTCCACGCTCAGCACGGAAGGAATCTGTGTGACTTTCTCTCCCTCTGTCCCTCCTCCTCCCATAATAAATAAATAAACCTTTTTTTAAAAAAACCATTATGCTTGGTTAAATACCTTTAGGACACATGCTCACATTTTTGAATGTTATATAATTATTTAGAGTTACGTATACAAGTAAATTTGTAACAGATTATGAAATATTTTCTTTTTCTTCTTTTTTTCCTATTTCCCATATTGAGCATATATTACTATTCATTCTAGAAACCTTTATTTTCATTTTAAAAGAAATCCTATCAGCTGATTCAAGATAACAATTGTGAAGTATCTGATTATTCTGGGGTATAAATTGTTTGAATCTAGTAATATGAACTTATTTTTAAAAAAGCAGATATGCTACCTAAATTGCTTACAATTTAGCTGCACTTTAATAATATCTGTTCCATAATTTCTAGTTTGAAAATCCTTCTCCTTGGTATCCTAGAGTTGAGAATTACTCTGATTTGATTTTTTCACTTAACACCTCTGTCTCCTACGGGGTAGTCTTGTGGATGCACTGTGTTTGAGAAGGGTCCTTGAGGTCCAACTGCTTTACATAGCTTTTCAACCTGTTCACCCATTTTCAGTCCAAACCCTCACCCCCATCTTCAGAGGTTCTTGGTGCCTCCAACTCATCAGCTTTTCTGAAGTTCTTCAGCATGAAAGACAGGCTTCTCCCTATGTAGGCAGTTAGGCTTCTCCTCTCTGCTAAATCAGTAACCATTCAGACACCTTCCTGTATCTCCTTACCCATTGTCATTCTCTTGTGTTCCTATGCCTTTGAAAAATTACTGTCATTTTAGTGGAATTTGGGAGAAAAGTAGAAATAAACATGAATACTCATTTTTCACCATCTTAAACCAGAAGCCCCTGTCAATGACGGATGGATAGATAGATGATAGATTCACAGCTTAACCATCTCATGTGATGCTATTACCACCTAAAGAACAGAGACCAATTTATCAGCCAGTATTTATTTAGCATCTGGCTAGGAACTTTGAAAAAAACTGGATGTCAATTTAAAATGCAGAACAGAAGCATAAGTTGAAAAATTTTTGTTCCTAGGGGAAAAAACCACATCTGGCTAGGAAGGCAAACTGTAAATCAGCTCTTCTCTTTTAAATAGCTTGGGAAGTGTGCTGTTCTTATCCTCAGTATTACCTAAAATGCAAACCAGAGAGGGAGACAAACCATAAGAGACTCTAAACTCTAGGAAACAGAGGGTTGCTGGAGGGGAGGTGGGTAGGGGGATGGGGTAACTGGGTGATGGGCATCAAGGAGGGCATGTGATGTGATGAGTGCTGGGTGTTCTATGTAACTGATGAATCACTAAACTCTACCTCTAAAACGAATAATACACTATATGTTAATTACTCGATTTTAAATTAAAAAATAAAAGTAGTAAAAATAAGTAAAATTCAAAAAGTTGCATCAATATTTGTCCTCTGAAAATCCCACTAACTCATGAGTTTTAAAAGAAAGCCACAATGGGCACAGGGTGGTGTATGGTACATTCAGGTACATTGTGGACCTAAAACTAATATAATTCCATACGTTAATTAACTGGAATCAAAATAAAAAACTTTAAGTAAAAAGAAAGAAAATCTTGGTGGTCTGGCCATGTTTCTCAGTAAAATCACACAAAAAATGCTAATTCCAAGTCCAGGGTCTAATGGATGTAGTAGTGCTCCAGGGAGTAGACCGGGCTAATTACTATGCATTAATTTAGCAACTATTCGTCGTGCTCCCACTTTGTGCCAGGAACTGGGCTGGCTGGCCCTTTGATGGGAATATTTCCTGTGGGTAAAGTAATAGGGCTCCATGGGGGGCCTTCTTTCTCTAAAGCAGCCAATCCAGAAGGGTTGTGGGGGATCACAGTTGCTCCCTCTGGGCACAGAACACTGAAGTTTATACCTCTAGTTGAAGCTTCCACCACTCCAAATATGTGATGAGTCTAAGCTTCCAAAAAGGAGTTCCAAATGAAGAATTTTTCTGGGATGATAACAGCATGTTTTTAATAAACAAATCAAGTTCTTCGAGAAATGCCAGTAGTTGTTATCTAGTAGCTCAAATGATGTAGCTCTCTATTCCTCATGGACCAAGACCAAAATGTTTAAAAGAAATGTGAGTTCTAGTGGGGATGATGCAATCTGAAGTCAATTTCATCCTTATTTCTTCGAACCAAAATCCAACTGACCATTTCCAGGGCAGGAGTCCCTCAAAGTCCCACCAATTGTGGGTGGCAACTTCAGTTTGGCCATGTTCTGATTGAAGAAAATCTGAATATGAATAGTATTTCCAGAGGAAGTCTTTTCTGCTGTGAAGGATCCATAATGTGCACTGTAATTTCAGGAGGAGCAGATAAAATAGGGAGATGTGGCAAACTGGCGGCCTGCAGGCTGGACCCAATGCTCCGCGTGCACTCTTGCCTCCATTCAGGTCCCGGATCCCTCCTACCTCTCCTGCTCTAGGACGCTCTTCCAGCAATTGTCTCTCCCTCTCACCTGCATCCTTAGCTTTTTCTCTCAGTTGGATCTTTCTAGTAGCAGATTCCGTTGTCTCTACCTCCAAACACATCACAAATCTCACTCAGTGTCCCCCTACCAGTCTTGTTATTTCTAGCTAGCGTTACTGCAGTAGTGTGGTCTTGGGTCACCTCACTCCTTCCCTGACTCTGTAGAAATATGCTTTCAACATGGTGAGCACAGAGCCTCTCCTCAGCTCCAATGGACCAGTGGTTCCTCATCTCACCCAGGATAACGGCCCAGGCCCTCACTGTGGCCAACAAAGACCCAGGAGCATCCTGTCCTCCTTTACTTCTCCCCTCATTTTCCAGACTCTTCCTGGAGGTCTCACTGCATCTGCTGCCCTGGCTTCTTTGAATTCACTGAGCTTTGCCAACCTCAGAGACATTTGTTGTTCTTTTTCATGTGAATATGAAAGTAATTATCCAAGTGGCTGGCTCCTTCACTTCCCTAAGCCTTTTACTCAGACCTGCCTTTCTCAGGAAGGCTTTTCTCTGCTGCCCTATTTAATATTGCTGTCCACTCCAACATCATGGATCCTGCACTCCTGCTTTCTGCGTCTTTCGTGCTTACGCCCCCAACTAACAGACTATATATTTTCCTCATTTCCTTTTCCCCTTTCTTGAGTGCAAACTTCATCCAAACGTTCACCCAAACAAAAAGGGATTTTTTACTCCTCTACTCACTGCAAAGTCTGCAGATCCTAGAATAGTGCCTGGTGCATAGTAGGTGCTCAACACATTATTGGTGAATAAATGAATTCACGCACAGGGTTTTTTGAATCTGGAAATTTCCCATAAAACACCACGTTTATAGTCTTTCCTAATTTGTCAGAAGATTAGGCAACAGGGAGACTGCTGGGAGTGGCTTCCGGTTGTTTCCTCTGGGTGACACCTTCTCTCCACCACTCCCATTGTCTTTCATCAGCTGAGGAGGGTGTCTTACCTGATTCTGCGGGGACACCCACTTTCATCCTACTCGTGTTGATAAGGGAACAATACTTTCTCTTTTTCATTCTTTCTTTTCAACAAAGACTAATTTTCAAAGTAGCAAGAAGGAAATGACAGGGAAAATTTAGTTTCCTTTGTGTCTGTTTCATGGATGCTCTGAAGTTCATCTCGGGTCTCTCAGGCTGAGCATTTCTGTGCTCCTGCGTTCTGTTCAGGATCTTCTTTCATGGCCTCTGTCCCTGCTTTCATGGAACTCTCTCCTGAGTTCCAGACTCGCAGAACCACAACTTAATAGAGACCACTGCTGGGAATTTTCAAACCTATCCTGTGAAAGTATTATTTGCATCTCCCTCCCTAACCAGCAACTCTCTCGTTGTCTTCTTAATCCTGCAACCAAAATTGTGTCTCCTCCAGTGTTTCTCATCATACTTAATGGCCCCCACACAACACCAAGTAAACATGGGCCAGACTCCTGCAGTCATCATGGAATTCCTGTACTTTTCTCTCATTTTCAATGTACATTTCCATCAACAAGTCCTAGGAGTTCTACCTTCTAAATGGCTTCTAGTCTCCTCTCTCCCTTTTGCTTTCCCACACAAGTGTGGGTTTTTCCCCCCCACTTTTGTAATCATTTCTTAACTGATCTTCTAGCCTTGAGTTTTCCAAACCCTCATCCCTACTCTTCTCAATCCATGTTATCAGCGTTGCCATCTGAAAAAACGATGTAAAATCCTACATAGCCTTGACTTTCTATAGATTAGAATCCAAACTCCTTAGCATAGCATTCGAGATGCTTCAGGATGAACTCCCTCCATACCTTCACATTGATACAAGCTGCTGCTTCCCTCTACACACCCTATGCTAAAGCCCAGCTAAACTCCTGGTTCTTTCCTGCATGCTGTGCTCTTTTCCATCTCAACTACTAGGCCCTTACCTAACATTTTCTTACTTCAGGATGCAGGCTAACTGTTGTCAGGTTCAGGAAATTTCCCACGGCCTTCCCATGGAGACATATAGCACTTTGTACGATATTCTATCACAGCCCTTAACAAAGATCTGTAATTATTTCTAAGAGACCGTGGCCTTTCAAGGAGAAAGATCGGAAGTTAGTCACCTGTATGTCCCTAGCCACTAACTTTATCTAGCCGTGAGTGATGTATAAGATATACTCAGTAAACATACAAATGGTGAATCTGTCAAGGACAGAGATTTGCTTCAGTTCTCTCTCCTTTCATCAGAACTTTGTTCCAGGGCTTGTGTACATAGTAGCCATCAACTCACAGGCTTATAATCATACTATATCAGATTATTGAGCCATAAATTAATGACTTAATGTCTCTCAGTCTTTCCTGAGAATTGTGAGTCACAAGGGCCTGGGTATAGTACATTATATATTTCGTTGTAATATATTCCAGGGCTGCACAAACAAGTAAACCAGTCTATCAGGCACAGAGCAGAACAAGGGAGAATCTCAAACTAGGGTGAACTCAACAGGCAGGAAACTTGACCTCAAGAAAATATACAAGCAAGGGAGCAAAATATATGCCATTTACAAGATACTAAATCATTTTCTATTTAAATTTTTCTTCTTAAAGAAAAAGTTAACAATATCAACCCAACCTCACCAATTCCATGGTTTCTATAGTAAATAACATGTTTGTTCTGCATGTCAGTTTCAGATTATTTCTCTTCCAACCATTCTCCCTGATGGAGACTGTTTCATTTAGCAATGCTGTCCCTGGCCTTCTGCTCAATGTCAGCGGCAGGCCTCTCTTCACCACAGCTCTTGATCTGTTGAAGACTTTGGCATACTCACAGGCTTCTTCTCCATCCAACATCCACCCATTTTTCTGGATGATATCATATCCATATTTGACATTCTGGACATTTATTTCCTTGACATATTCATTTCCAATGACTTCTATTGCAGCCACCCCTTCCCATAGACACACCCTGGGACTTGTCATCACCTGGAATTGCTCCAGCTGCAAAAACATTTTTTCAGACATCAGACTCTGAACGTAACCTTAACTCAGTCTCTCTCAATCTACAGTTGTTTGTCCTCACTGAGACCTCCAACTCACTGATCCCTCTACTTTTTACCCCACCCCCTCAGCTTCTGACTCTCTTCATTCTTTCCTTTCCTGATGGATAGTCTCTGGCCCATGACTTCTCCATTTTACTTTCCAACACCCTTAACTCTGGTACCCTGTTGTTCTTTCATTGTACCTGCAAGTACCAAAGCTCCATGGACCCTCTTGTTGCCTGTATCTACCTCTTCAGATGATCTGCTGGAGAAAATAAGACACCCAGCACACATCAAGCCATCCGAACTGAAGAACCAGTACTGTGTTTCTTCATCAGCTCCCTGCAATCCTCAACCGCACCTATTTCCTAGTTTTAGCACTTTTCTCAACTAGCGATCCTTCTCCCCAACAGGCGGCCCCCTCACTTTCAGTAGAGGATTTTCCCTTCTAATTAGCAGCTATAAGGTGGGCATCAGCCTCCCCGAACAAGGACACCCTCCACAGTTCACTTTGCCAGTGTTTTAGAAGAGGAAAGGCTCCGTCTCTGGAGGCCCTGGAGGCAGCTTCACTGCATTGCCCCTGCCTCTCCTCTCTCCCAGCCCCACCCAGAGAAAGGGTCTCTATGCCAACAGTCACTGCCTGGGTCATGAAAGTGTGCTTGCTGTTGGATCTATGGGAGAACACATACAATGGCATACCTTGAATCAAGGAGTTTCTTGGGCCAGCGTGTGAGATCTTATACAAGGTGTTACAGTCCCTCAGTTTCAGTCTGAACAAGTGGTTTCCAACCCAGAATGTAACTCTTTTTGAATGTAAGAATCTAGATCCTTGTATCATTGTGGTCTTACTTTTTAGAATCTTTTTTTTTTTTTTTTAGAATCTTTTGATTAAAAAAAAAAGGTGATTTAAAAAGCAACCATGAATTCAAAAATGTTAAGATTCATTTTAGTTTATTAATTACTAGCATCGCTATGCTTTTATAAGTATCATTTTATTAATTTGTCAGAAAATAGCTTCACCAAGCACAAAGATCCAAAGATATCTTTACCATAACCACAGCCTATCATCTGGACCCACTTTTCCCTCCTATCATGCTGGACTTTTTCTTTTCTTCTTTTGACTGGCCTATGTTATCTCTGAGATCCATCCCCACCCCATTACTAAACTATATTCTCTCTCATTTCTTTTCATTGTGCCCATCCTTCAGTATGTTCTTTGAAATTCAGTTCAGATTTAACAATCCTTACTGAGCATATATTATGTGCCATTACTTTGCTAGGTACATCCATGCCTTAATTACAAGTAATCTTCACGTATGCCTTTTCAATAATACTTTGAAGATGCTATTGTTATCACCACTTTACAGAGAAGGATATTGATGGCTTGGTCAGGATACAAAGTTTTTAGTTAGAAGATGCCAAATGCATGTCTAAGGCCTCTAGTTTTTGCACTGCATCATATCTGCTATGACACATATGTCCTGTTGCTCTTAGCATATATGTGGATCACACATGGTGTAGCATTTGTCTATTTAAGGTCCTGGTTGAGGGCAGTAAGAACAAGTTCCACATGTCATCAAATAAGTAAAAGCAATGCATTTTTTAAACATGACTAAGCACACCCAAAAGTAATATTTTTACCTTCAATACAAATGTAATTTCTCCACTTAAAAAAGTCAAGTATATTTCCCCTTCTCCACATAATAAGGATTTACTATATACATCCTTATTAATGGATCCATTGAATAAAAGCAGTCAAAACCAAATTACAGAGATCCAATAGTTATTTCAAATTCAGTGCCTGCTAAACCTTGCCAGGAATATGCTGGCCTCTGTGGAAGTCTTTGTAACCAGGCAAACATGACATTGCTATGGCATTGTCTCTTGGAACAAAATAAGGCCCTAAGGTCTTTGGGGAGCTGAGGCCACTTTGGACTTCAGATCAAATTGGAGTCTAAAGAAGCCAACCATAAAGTACACCACAGGTAGAGTGTGCAGTCACACTTGCACTGACACACCCACCAGTATAAATGCCTGGTCTCTTCTGTGACCCTTCAAAGTGTGTGACAGACTCTTCTGTTGGGTTGCCTCTTTTGTCTTTTGAGAGAAGAGTAGAGCTTCAACTTTAAATATTTATTTTGGAAAGCAAGATTGACTTTTTTTTAATAGAATAAACAACTAAAAAGAAAGGAAATAAGACCAAGAGGTTAAAAGATTTGTTTCTTCTGGCATGGAGGGAAGCTTGAGTGGAGAAGTCTGACAGAGAACTGAGCAAACACCAGAAGCATGTAAGAACTGGGTGTAGTTAGAACACGGTGAAAGGACTTTGACATCTGAAGTTGGAATTCATTATTGAGGCATGAGCACATTTGGAGACACATTGTTAGGGCCATGATGCTGACAATTTTTAAGCTCATGTGAAAATGGGCCAGGAGAAAAGAAAGGGGGATATTTCTGCACAGCTGAAATTTTCATTTTCCTCTGAAGCAAGATTCTCCTAGTTCCCAAGCACTTCTGGCCTCAGCACAAAGTCTTGGGCTGAGAATCAAGAAATGTGAGTTCTAGTATCAAGTCTCATAGTAACAAGTAGGCTTACTTTAGGAAAGTCAAAGAATAATGGAATTACAGCCTAGAAAGAAACTTCAGAATTTTCTTAATACATGACTTTATCTTCTAGCTGCTGAAATGGAGCTGGGACCTTTCTGCACTTGGTTTTTCCACCCTGTTAAATGCTTTCATCATTCTCATACCTCCATCACAGAATTGTGGTGAGGGTCCGATGAGCTAGGTATGAGAGTGACTCATCCCTGTGATCTCTTTCTTCCCTGGATTCCTTTATTAGTTACTGTGATACCCATCCTCCCCTCCTCCCTTCCTCCTTCCCTCCCTCCCTCCCTTCTCTCCTTCCTTCCTTTTTCTAATGGCCTCGTCTTATTCCTTATACTGTATTTGTCTACCTTTGATCTTATTTTGATTCTGAAGGCGAGGAGTTATATATTAAATAGAGAGTGTGAAACAGATTTGTTGAGCATATACTAACAACTGAAATCTACTACATAATTACAATTCACCAGGCTCTGGGCTACTATACACAACAAATCCTTAGAAGTGGGTAGCACTGATCTTCCTTTTCCAGCTAAGAGGACTAAGAACCAGAGAGGTTAAGTGGCTGCCCAAGAACACACAATTAGGAAGTAGTGGAGGAGGGACCAGATTCAAATTTCTCTGGCTCCAAAGCCTTTATTTCTGTCCATGCAAATAGTCTTGATTAAATTAAACATGATTTTGAAATGTTAGGCATAATTATGACAACCCTTGAATTTCCCTCAGGACCAAGGAGATAAAGTGCAGGAAAAATCAGGAGGAAGTAAAGGGAAAAAAATCCTTTTGATATTATTGAAACCAAAAGTCAGAGAACTGGAAAACTATTCATACATCTCATACCCGCAAGGATACCAAACAAGAAATTTCATTCAGCCTTATCTTCTACCCCTTCCTTCAGCCTAGCTACCAGCCTATAATATATGCTCTCTGGCTCCTTTTTTGCATACCCAAATGAAGGATGATTTAAAAATTTTTAGATCCCTTAAATTTAATCACTGTCCAAATGTCTTCCATTTCACATTCTTCAGATCTTCTTACCTCTTCTCTCTCTCTGGTGGGACAATGCAATGGGCTCAGTAGGGGCACCAGTTCTCAAGGCTGGATTCCATAATGAGTGGAAAGCTACAAGCCATGCCCTCAGGGAGCACTTGAACCCTGTTCTCTGCAGCTTCTATGCTTTCATGAGGCACTGGCCACCAAGGATACCTAGCATTAAAAACAGCTGCAGTTCTAAATGGCAAATCCTCCAGGAAAAGACTGTGTTTATACCTTTCTCAGATTTTTCTACAATTTTTAACTCTTTTTTAGCCCCTACTATTTAAATTACACCTCGTTAGAAAAAGGCAAATTTCACCAGAAGAAAACTCTAAAGAACTAGTGGTCCAAGTAGGTGAAATATGAACCTACATATGAAAAAATATGTTTTTTTTACTATGTTATGTTAGTCACCACACAGTACATCATTAGTTTTTGATGTGGTGTTCCATGATTCATTGTTTGTGTACAACACTCAGTGTTCCGTGCCATACATGCCCTCCTTAATACCCATCACCAGGTTCACCCATCCCCCCCACTCCCATCCCCTTTAAAGCCCTCGGTTTCTTTCTCAGAGTGCATTGCCTCTCATAATTCAACTCCCCCCTCCAATTTTCCCCCCTTCATTTTTCCATTCCTTCTCCTAATGTCCTCCAGGCTATTCCTTATGTTCCACAAATAAGTGAAACCATATGATAATTAAGTTTCTCTGTTTGATTTATTTCATTTAGCATAATATCCTCCAGTCCCATCCATGCTGATGCAAAATTTAATTATTCATCCTTTCTGACAGCTGAGTAATTTTCCATTGTATATATGGTCCACATCTTTATCCATTCATCTGTTGAAGAGTATCTCAGCCCTTTCCACAGTTTGGCTATTGTGGACATTGCTGCTATGAACATTGGGGTGCAGATGGCCTTTCTTTCCACTACAGCTATATCTTTGGGGTAAATACCCAATAGTGCAATTGCTGAGTCATAGGGTAGCTCTATTTTTAATTTTTTGAGGAATCTCCACACTGTTTTCCAAAGTGGCTGACCAACTTGCATTCCCACTAACAGTGTAGGAGGGTTCCCCTTTCTCCACAACTTCTCCAACACTTTTTGTTTCCTGCCTTTTCAATTTTTGCCATTCTAACTGGTATAAGGTGGTATCTCAATGTGGTTTTGATTTGGTTTCCCTGATGGCTAACGATGATGAACATTTTTTCATGTATCTGTTAGCCATTTGTATGTCTTCTCTGGAGAAGTATCTGTTCATATCTTCTGCCCATTTTTTGACTTGATTATTTGTTTTTTGGGTGTTGAGTTTGAGGAGTTCTTTATAGATCTTGGATATCAGCCCTTTGTCTGTAGTATCATTTGCAAATATCTTCTTCCATTCTGTGGGTTGCCTCTTTGTTTTGTTAACTGTTTCCTTCGCTGTGCAGAAGCTTTTTATCTTGATGATGTCCCAAAAGTTCATTTTCGCTTTTGTTTCCTTTGCCTTTGGAGATGTGTCTTGAAAGAAGGTGCTGTGGCTATTATCCAAAAGGTTACTGCCTATGTTCTCCTCTAGGATTTTGTTGGATTCCTGTCTCACATCGAGGTCTTTTATCCATTTTGAGTTTATCTTTGTATATGGTATAAGAGAATGGTTGAGTTTCATTCTTCTGTATATAGCCGTCCAATTTTCCCAGCACAGTTATTGAAGAGACTGTCTTTTTTCCACTGGATATTTTTTCCTGCTTTGTTGAAGATTATTTGACCATAGAGTTGAGGGTAGATATCTGGGCTTTCCATTCTTCTTTATTGGTCTATGTGTCTGTTTTTGTGCCAGTACCATGCTGTCTTGGTGATCACAGCTTTGTAATATAACTTGAAATCAGGTAACACGATGCCCCCAACTTTGTTTTTTCTTTTTCAATATTTCCTTGGGAATTCAGGGTCTTTTCTGGTTCCATACACATTTTAGGATTGTTTGTTCCACCACTTTGAAAATGCCAATGGTATTTTGATTGGAATGACGTTGAAAGTATAGATTGCTCTGGGCAGCATAGACATTTTAGCAATGTTTATTTTTCCAATCCATGTGCATGGGATGTCTTTCCATCTTTTTGTGTCTTCTTCAGTTTCTTTCATGAGTATTCTGTAGTTCCTTAAGCATAGATCCTTTACCTCTATAGTTAGGTTTATTCCATTTGGTGCTATTGTAAATGGAATAGATTCTCTAATTTCTCTTTCTACAGCTACATTGTTAGTGTGTAAGAAAGCAACTTATTTCTGTGCATTGATTTTGTATCTTGCCACACTGCTGAATTGCTGTATAAGTTCTAGTAATTTGTGGGTGGAGTCTTTTGAGTTTTCCACATAAAGTATCACGTGAAGAGAGAGAGTTTGACTTCTTCTTTGTCAATCTGAATACCTTTTATTTCTTTTTGTTATCTGATTGCTGTTGCTAGGACTTCTAGTACTATGTTGAACAATAGTGGTGAGAGTGGGCAACCTTGCCGTGTTCCTAATCTCAAGGGAAATGCTCTCAGCTTCTCCCCATTAAGAATGATATTTGCTGTGGGTTTTTCATAGGTGGATTTTATGAAGTTGTGAGATGTTCCCTCTATCCCTATACTCTGAAGAGTTTTAATCAGGAAAGGATGCTGTATTTTTTCAAATGCTTTTTCTGCATCAATTGAGAGGACCATGTTGTTCTTGCTCCTCTTATTTATGTGTTCTGTCACATTGTTTGATTTGCAAATGTTGATACACCCTTGCATCTCAAGGATAAATCCCACCTGGTCATGGTGGATAATCCTCTTAATGTACCACTGGATCCTATTAGCTAAGATCTTGTTGAAAATTTTGGCATCCATATTAATCAGGTATATTGGTCTGAAATTCTCCTTTTTGATGGGGAAGGTAATGCTGGCCTCATAAAATGAGTCTGGAAGTTTTCCTTCTGTTTCTATATTTTGAAACAGCTTCAGGAGAATAGGTATTATTTCTTCTTTGAATGTTTGGTAGAATTCCCCAGGGAATCCATCAGGTCCTGGACTCTTGTTTTATGGGAGGTTTTTGATCCCTGCTTCAATCTCTTTACTGGTTATTGGTCTATTCAGGTTGTCAATTTCTTCTTGTTGTCAATTTCAGGTTGTCAATATTCAGGTTGTCAATTTCATCTTGGTGGTTTCTAGGTTTCTAGGAATGCATCCATTTCTTCTAGGTTGCTTAATTTATTGGTATAATATTGTTGATAATAATTTCTGATACTTGATTTATTTCCTTGGTGTTAGTCGTGATCTCTCCCCATTCATTCATAATTTTATTAATTTGGGTCCTTTTTCTTTTTTTTTTAGATAAGTCTATCCAGTGGTTTATTGATCTTATTAATTCTTTCAAAGAACCAACTTCTAGTTTCATTGATGTTTTCTACTGTATTTCTGGTTTCTAATTCATTGATCTCTCTGCTCTTATCTTAATTATTTCCTTTCTTGTGCATGGGTTAGGTTTAATTTGTTGTTGATTCTTCAGATCCTTAAGATGTAAACATAGTTTGTGTATTCAGGATTTTTTTATTTTTTTGAGTGAAGCTTGGATGGCTATGTATTTTCCCCCTTAGGACTGCATTTGCCATATCCTATAGGTTTTGGACCAATGTGTCTTTGTTCTCATTGGTTTCCATGAATTGTTTAAGTCTTCTTTGATTTCCTGGTTGACCCAAACATTCTTGAGCAGGATGGACTTTAGCTTCCAAGTGTTTGAATTTCTTCTAAACTTTTTCTTGTGATTGAATTCCAGTTTCAAATCATTGTGGTCTGAGAATATGCAGGGAATAATCTCAATATTTTGGTACTGGTTGAGACCTGATTTGTGACCCAGTATATGATCTATTTTGGAGAACGTTTCATGTGCACTCGAGAAGAATGAGTATTCTGTTGCTTTAGGGTGGAATGTTCTGTATATATCTATGAGGTCCATATGGTCCAGTGTATTATTCAAAGCTCTTGTTTCTTTGTTGATTTTCTGCTTAGATGATTTGTCAATTTCTGAGAGTGGAGTGTTGAGGTCTCCTACTATTAATGTGTTATTATCAATACGTCTCTTTATTTTGGTTGACAGAAGGCTTATGTAGTTGGCTGCTCCCATGTTGGGGGCATAGATTTTTACAATTTTTAAATCTTCTTGTTGAATATACCCTTTAAGAATGATATAGTATCCTTCTGTATCTCTAACTACAGTCTTTAGATTAATTTCGTATTTGTCTTATATGAAAATTGCTACCCCAGCTTTCTTTTGAGGTCCATTGGCATGAAAGATGGTTCTCCATCACTTCACTTTCAGTATGTATGTATCTCTAGGTTCAAAATGAGTCTCTTGTAGACAGCATATAAATGGGTCCTGTCTTTTTAGCCAATCTGAAACCCTGTGCTGTTTCATGGGGCACTTATGCCATTCACACTGAGAGTGATTACTGAAAGATATGATTTTATTGTCATCATGTTGCCTGTGAAGTCCTTGTTTCTATAGGTTGTCTCTATATATTTCTGTTCTACATCACTCTTGGGGTCTTTCTTCTTTTATAAAGCACCCCCCCTTAATATTTCTTGCAGGCCGGCTTAGTGGTCACACATTCTTTTGATTTCTGCCAGTTCTGGAAGCTCCTTATCTCTTCATCCATTCTGAATGACAGCCTTGCCAGATAAAGAATTCTTGGCTGCATGTTATTCCCATTTAGTACCCTGAATGTGTCTTGCCAGCCCTTTCTGGCTTGCCAGGTTTCTGTGGACATGTCTGACATTATTCTGATGTTTCTCCTCTGTATGTAAGGAATCTCTTCCCCCTAACTACCCTTAAGATGTTTTCCTTGGTTCTAAGATTTGCAAGTTTTACTATTATGTGCTGGGACGTTGGTCTGTTCTCCTTGATCTTGGGAGGGGTCCTCTCTGCCTCTAGGACATGAATGCTTGTCATTCATTCCCCAGGTTAGGGAAATTCTTGGCTATGACTTGCTCAAATATGTCTTCTAACCCCTCTTTCTATCCACCACCTCAGAGACCCCAATAATTCTGACATTGGAACATTTCCATTGGAACATTGGTTTCATTTATTTCTCTAATTCTGTTCTCATGGATTTTAAGCTGTTTGTTCCAGGCCTCCTCCTATTCCTTCTTTCCTATCAGTTTGTCTTCTAGATCACTAATTCATTCTTCTGCTTCATTTACCCTAACTGTTAGAGTATCTAGATTAGATTAGATCTCATTGACAGCATTTTTATGTTCTGCCAGACCAACTCTAATTTCTGCCCTTAGATAATCTATGTAGCCATTAATAGTTTTCTCCAGCCTAGCTATTGTTTTTGTAACTGTTATCCTGAAGTGTCTTTCTAACATCTTTCTTGTAGCCATATCCATTAGGTCTGCGAGATAGGCCATTGTTTCTGGGCCTTTTCTTTGTTGGGAGCTCCTCCTCCTAATCATTCTGTTGAGCCGAGGTTGAGGGGATGTACAGCCAAAAATACCAACCACAATCCAGGCAAGGCACACTGTGGGAAAGTTCAGACAGCTGGAAACCACCACCAAAAAAGAAAAAACAAAAAACAAAAAACAAAAACAAACCAAAAAACCAAAACCAAAACCAAAAAAAAAAAAACAAGACAAAATGAAACCCAAGAATAAGACTTTTAAAGTACAAAAGCAAAAATAAACAAACAAAAATACCCACAACCCCTCCCCCAAAAAAACAAAATGAAAGAGAGGGTGATGGGAAAATGGCCATAATCCCTCAATATGGAGAAGTAGGGTATTTCAAGTCTTCCTGTATTTTGTTCTCTTTGTTAGAGAACACTACTTCCCAGAGATACAGGGAAATTAAAACTGGTATATATGTAAAGGTAGTATTGAATAGGGAAAAAAGGACTACATTGGAGCTTATATCTATCTATCTGTCTATCTATCTATATATATATCTATATAAAGAAAAAGAAAAAAGTATATGTGTGAAAAATGTTCAAGTTAAAAAGCAACTATGGAATATGTTGTATTAAACATGTAGTTGAAATGCCAAGTAGGTAAAAAAAAAAAACCAAAAACAGAAGAAACATGAGAAAGAATTTAAAGAGAGAGAGAGAGAGAAGTTGTATCACGGGCTGTCAGGCAACACTAGGAGCTTAATATGCTATTTTCCCCTGATTTTGGGGTTTTATAGTTTTATGGGGATGCTGGGGTTGTTGTCCTCTTGTTCTTTCAGCTAGTCTTCTGGGGGAGGGGTCTACCACATTGTTTTCTAGTCAATCCTGCTTTGGAAGATTTGCTCTGCCCCCTATCAAGAGCCTGGGCTCTGTGGAAACTGGACTTCTGGGCTTTTATTCTCTGGCGGCTTTTTGCACCTTTTCGGAGGGTCAGAGCAAAGGAAAGTATCTGCACCCAGACCTCCACCTCAGAGGATAGAAGCCACAGTCTGCTCCTCTCTGAATCCTCCAGAACACACAGTCTCTCCCTGTGTAAGTGCCACTGAAAACAGCAGCCTCCTACAGGTGGTGTGTGCCCCCAGTGATCCTCTCAGTGGTGGACCCTGGCCCCCGCTTGTCCCTGCACCCCACACCCCATGCCTCCAAAACCACCAGCAATCTAGGTCTAGGCCCGCCATGGTCCCAGAGGCAGCCGGCCACAGGTCCATGGGCTCAGGTCCATGTCTGCGGCCACCAGGTCCCAACATTTGCCCCTTAAGCCCCTGTGTTTTGTTTGAGCACTGTTACCAGTCCCTTCCCATCACACTGCCATTGGTGTCCAAGCTATTGCTTGTTCCCAGGTGCAGGATGCTTTTACACTGGGGCATTACTTTCCAGTGGCTACCTTCTGGTGGTCCCCTCCCCCTCTGTTTATCCTCAGACGTCTGTCCACTCATTCACAACTCTGTCCTTCATACCTCTCACTGATGATCCTCTGCCCCTCTTGAGATTCAGACATAGAATCTTACATCTCAGGCTGATTTTGTGGTTGTTCAGAGCGGCTTGGTAGATATCTAGCTAAATTCAGGGGACCAGTTGAAACACAGTTCCCCACACTCCCCCCCCCTCTATTTTTAATTCATTTACTACATATTGATTGCCTACTCTCTGCAAAGCTTTGTGCAGTGAACTTTCAACTGATGGGCATTCAGGGTCCCAGTGAGATTGCTAGCTCTACCACATCACCTGCAATATTACATCTGGACTTCCCCAAACTTTCCTTTCCCATTTGCCATTGTTTTTTCTTTTACTCTATGTCCTACACAAATACTGACCATTAAAAAAAAAAATCTGCTGGTCAGAAAGCAGCCCAAGATTCTTCACAGGGAGGTATGAATATGCAAGACTTACACTGGAAGATGAGGCTTTACATTATGATAAAAATATACCCATCATCTATCCTAAGAGGTCTGTTCTTTTATTTATTATTTAACAAAAACTATGTTTTTTTAAGAGAGAGAAATATTATGAGCAGGGGATGGGGGGAAGGAGAGGACAGAGGGAGAGAGAGAATCTCAGGCAAGCTCCATGCCCAGTGCAGAGCCTGATGCAGAGCTTGATCCCACAACCATGAGATCATGACATGAGCCAAAACCAAGAATCAGACACTAACCGAGTCACCCAGACACCCCTACAAAACCCATTTTTTTTAAAAATCAGTTTGTATTAAAATTGAGATACATTTTTGTGTTAATATTTTTGTCACTATTCAGTTTGGAACTCATTACTGACCATTTCTTACTTATCTGGCCACAAAAATATCAAGCATTTAAGCTTATTTTTCAAAATCAATATGCTGGGTTAAAACACAGCAAGCCATCTACCTTTCTCTCTCCACAAAAAAGAAACAAATGAATAAAACATATAATCTTTGAGTATTTGGCTTTCTATAAGTTTGTTGTCCTAAATCTCTGTTAATCAGAATTATCTCAAAAAAGAGGAAATACTTAAGGTCAAATCACTATTACACATTCCTACATATTTAATATCATTGACATTAAGTAAAATATATAGGATTAAAGGGGGTAAACATCTAAGTGAACCCATAAGAAGGGATTACTTAGTATCTTGGTGAATTCTCCCTTTATTTCTTATATTATTTTTACTTAATATTATATTGTGAACATTCTAGTGTCAATGACAACTTCTAAAATAGTTTCACAATGGTACATTTGCAACTGGTTGGTAATTTATTAATCACCTTCCTATTGTTGAATGCTTAGGTGGTTTCCAGGTTTTCACCATTACAAATAAGGCAGAAACCGGGGCACCTGGGTGGCTCAGTGGGTTAAAGTCTCTGCCTTTGGCTCAGGTCATGATCCTAGGGTCCTGGGATTAAGCCCTGCATCGGGCTCTGGTGCTCAGCGGGGAGCCTGCTTCCTCCTCTTTCTCTGCCTGCCTCTCTGCCTGCTTGTGATCTCTGTCTGTCAAATAAATAAATAAAATATTTTAAAAAAATAAGGCAGAAATGAACATCCTGTATAAACATTTTCTCAGTATTTAAGTTATTTCATTAGTGGACCCTTATACCATACACAAAAATCAGCCCAAAATGGATTAAAGACTTAAACATAAGTCCTAAAACCATAAAACTATTGGATGAAAACACAGGGAATAAACCTCTTGACATTGGCCTTGGCAATTTTTCTGGATATGCCACCAAAAGTAAAGGCAACACAAGCAAAAGTAGACAAGTGGGATTACATCAAACTAAAAACCTTCTGCAAAGTAAAGGAAACAACAGAATGTAAAGGCAAGATATGAAATGACATATTTGTATACTGTAATCTGATAAAGGATTCATACCTAAAACATAAAAAACTCCGACAACTCAATAGCAAAAAAATCAAATAAATCAAATTTTAAAATGAACAAAGGACCCTAATGGAAATTCCTCTAAAGAAGACATACAAATGGTCAACATGTATATGAAAAGGTGGTCCACATTACTAGTGATCAGAGAAATGCAAATCAAAACCACAATGAGATATCACCCTGTCCCTGTTAGAATGACTATTCTCAACAAAATGAAAGATAAGATATGTTGGTGAGGGTGATGAGATAAGGGAGACATTGTGCACTGCTGGGAATATAAATTTGTATGGTCACCATGGAAAAAGTATGGAAGTTCCTCAAGTATTAAAAATATATCTACTGGGGACACCTGGGTGGCTCAATGGGTTGGGCCTTTGCCTTCGGCTCAGGTCATGATCTCAGAGTCCTGGGATTAAGCCCCACATCAGGCTCTCTGCTTAGCGGGGAGTCTGCTTCTCCCTCTTTGATCTCCCTCCCCCTCATCAAATAAATAGATTTTAAAAATCTTTTTAAAAAAGGTTTAGAAATATAGCTACCATAAGATCCAACAATTCTGCTTCTGCATTTATACACAAAGGAAATGAAATCATAATCTTGAAGCAATCTGGTCTCCATGTTCTTTGCAGCATATTTCACAATACCCAAGACATGGAAGCAACCTAAAGGTTACTTTGACAGATGAATGGATAAAGAAGTATATACATACAATAGAATATTATTCAGTCTTAAAAAAATAAGGAAATCCTGCCATTTGCAGCAATAAGGATGAACCTTGAGGACATTAAGTGAAATAAGCCAGTGCAGAAGACAAATAATGCACTTTTTTGAGGGGTTTAAAAATGATCAAACCCATAGAAATAGAGAGTAGAATGTGATTGCCAAGGCCTGGGAGGAGAGGAAAACAGGGAGGTAGTAATCAAAGAGAGCAAAGTTTAGTGATGCAAGATGAATGAGTCTTAGAGAACTACTATACAGCATAGTAAATAATAATACTGTATTGTATGGTTGAACATTTGGTAAGGGGGTGGATCTTATGACGGGTGATCTGATTACACATACAAACTAATAGTAAGCAAAAAAGATGGGAGGAGATGTTTAGTAATGATGGAGGTGTTTATGGCATAGATTGGGTGATAATTTCATGGATGTATACTTATCTCCAAATTGAACAAGTTGTGTATATTAGATATGTATAGCTTTGGTATATCAATCATACCTCAGTAAAGTGGTTTAAAAATTATTTCATTGAGAATAAATCTGTTTAAGAAGCAAAACAAATAAATAAAAAATATACAGACAAAAAAGCTAACTTTTAAATACAGTGAACAAACTGGCGATTGCCAGAGGGGAAGAGGGAGATGGGTGAAATAGACAATGGAAACCAAGAGTACATTATCATGACGAGCACTGAATAATGAATAGAATTGTTGAATCATTACACTGTACACCTACAACTAATATAATTACTTATGTTAATTATACTTCAATTTTTAAAGAGATACTAAATTCATGGCTGCATGTTTTTCTCGTTTAGTGCTCTGAATATATCATGCCAGTTCTTTCTGGCCTGCCAGGTCTCTGTGGATAAGTCTGCTGCCAATCTAATATTTTTACCATTGTATGTTACAGACTTCTTGTCCCGTGCTGCTTTCAGGATTTTCTCTTTGTCACTAAAACTTGTAAATTTTACTATTAGATGACAGGGTGTTGACCTATTCCTATTGATTTTGAGGGGGATTCTCTGCACCTTCTGGATTTTGATGTTTGTTCCCTTTGCTATATTAGGGAAATTCTCTACAATAATTCTCTCCAATATAATCTTCTGCTCCTCTCTCTCTTTCTTCTTCTTCTGGAATCCCAATTATTCTAATGTTGTTTCGTCTTATGGTATCATTTATCTCTCGAATTCTCCCCTCGTGATCCAGTGGTTGTTTGTCTCTCTTTTGCTCAGCTTCTTTATTCTCTGTCATTTGGTCTTCTATATCACTAATTCTTTCTTCTGCCTCATTTATCCTAGCAGTAAGAGCCTCCATTTTTGATTGCACCTCATTAGTAGCTTTTTTTATTTCAACTTGATTAGATTTTAGTTCTTTTATTTCTCCAGAAAGGGCTTTTATTTCTCCCAACAGGGTTTCTCTAATATCTTCCATGTCTTTTTCGAGCCCAGCTAGAACCTTGAGAATCGTCGTCCTGAATTCCAGATCTGACATATTACCAATGTCTGTATTGATTAGGTCCCTAGCCTTCGGTCCTGTCTCCTGCTCTTTTTTTTGTGGTGAGTTTTTCCGCCTTGTCATTTTGTCCAGATAAGAATCCGCTGTTCTCCTTGTTCAGTGAACTTGGTCTTGGCTGGATTTCTTGTTGATCTTCTGGGGGAGGGGCCTGTTGTAGTGATTCTCAAGTGTCTCTGCCCCAGGCGGAATTGCACCGCCCTTACCAGGGGCCGGGCTAAGTCGTCCTCTCAGGTTCGCTTTTGGGAGCTTTTGTTCCCTGAACGCTTTCCGTAGAGTTCCGGAGGACGGGAATGACAATGGCGGCCTCCCAATCTCCGGTTCGGAGGAGCAGAGAGCTAGGGGCCAGTCTCAGTGCGCCTTCAGAGAAAAGCGTTTAATCACTCCCGTCTCCCCAGCCTCCGTTTGCGCTCGGAGACCGCGCTTGGAGACCGCACTTGGAGAAAATCGTGCGTAATCAGTCCCGTCTCACTGGCTTCTGGCTGTGCTCTGAGGTCACCCAGCCTGTGACCAAGCGTCTCTGTCTCTGGCAGAGTCCCACCTGGAGTCTCTGAACCCCATAAATCCCTGAGCTCTCCCAGGTCGGAGTCTCCCCGGATCTTGTGAGGACCCCTCCACAGAGCACCGGCCTGTGTCACAGACCATGGCTCTAGGAAACCCCGAGTTGAGAGCTCACTCCTCAGCTCTGTCTCCGCAGCCGGCTTCCCTGCTCTAATACCTGTGAGCTCTGCGACCCTCAGACACCCCCGATCCTTCTGTGACCCCACGGGACCTGAGTCCATGCTGTCCCCGCGAGGTCTTCACCCCAGTTTAGCCTCTGGAGCGATGTCTCTCCGTGGAGCAGACTTTTAAAAGTCCTGATTTTGTGCTCCGCTGTTTGCCGGGAGCCGGCCCCTCCCCCCGGGGTCTATCTTCCCCTCACGTTGGATTCACTTCTCCGCTTTTAGAAAGTGGTCGATTTTATGTTTCTAGAATTGTTGTTCTTCTTCTCTTCAATCTCCTGTTGGATTCGTAGGTATTCGGGATGGTTTGATAGGCTATCTAGCTGATCTCCTGCTGCCTGATGTCGTCTCAGCCTACTACTTCTCTGCCATCTTGACTCCTCCAGAGATACTAAATTCCTGATGTAAGATAAATAAGAAAAAAAGAGAATGAGTCTCAAATACAAAATTATTATATCAAAGGCTTTTGGTAGAAATTTCTATATTGCTTTTCAAAAGACTGGTACCAGCTTATTATTTTAAGAGAAAAACATCAGTCCCAGGGCACCTGGGTAGCTCAGTCAGTTAAGTTACCAACTCTTGATTTTGGCTGGATCATGATATCAGAGTCATGAGATCAAGGCCTGTGTTGGGCTCGGTACTGGGCATGCAGTCTGCTTGGGATTCTCTCTCCCTCTGCCTCCCCCACCCCCCAGCTCATATGCTCTCTCTCAAAAAAAAGAGAAACACATCAGTCTACCACACTCTAAAATTTATATTCAATTATGATATCCACATTACTGATCTAGGGCTCTGCAATTGGGAGGGACTCATGAGTTCCTATGACTCTCTGAAGTAGGCTTGTTGTCAAAGTTAAGAACTTACCTTATCCCATTTCACTCCAGAAACTTAATTTTTACAAAATGTGAGTTATCTACCAAGAAAAAAATTCTATATGAACTAACAAATATTTGGTAACAAAATTACTGTGCAAGAAGAACAATACCTAATGCTGGGCGTATACAGCGCTTGCCCTCAAAGTACCTACTCTCCAGTGGGAGAGGTAATATGATGAACCTGTCTTCCAT
>RCUC01125292.1:0-55607 GCA_003697995.1 Taxidea taxus jeffersonii | reverse complement strand
TTTTTTTTTTTTTTTTATTTGACAGAGATCACAAGTAGGCAGAGAGGCAGGCAGAAAGAGAGAGAGGAAGGGAAGCAGGCTCCCTGCGGAGCAGAGAGCCCAATAGGGAGCTCAATCCCAGGACTCCCGGATCATGACCTGAGCCCAAGGCAGAGGCTTTAACCCACTGAGCCACCCAGGCGCCCCTCACTAATTTCAATCTATAAACAAAGGCAAAGGAAAAATTTTTTTTCTGTAGAAACTCATTAATACTTAGTCCCCAAAGTTAAACTTCAGGTTGGCCCAGAGATTTGCCTTATCAATTTTTTGTTGCTTTCAGAAAAACTCATGTAAAAAACATGAGCTAAGAATAGCTGAAGGTAAAAAGCAGAGAAAAGGAATTTTTCTGAAAGGCATTAAATATACTGTGTTTATATAAAATAACATGGACTGGCAAAAGTAAAAATATTAAATAATTTAAATTTTACTTCAAAATCTCTTTTTCAAGACCCTATAAGCAGTTATGAAAAGAAACAGGATATAAAATATGTGAAAATACAAGTTACTCTTCATAGTAACAGAACAATAAAAGAGAAACTGAAAAGAACTAAATGCAGGTCACTACTTTTAAACCTCTGGGGAATGTCCATACAATCTCTCTTCCTCTACTACTAGTATGACTAACTGGAAACAAATTCCATACTGTCTCAATATACTTTCCTTCATGGAAAGGTGGTGGAATGGGGTAGGAAACTCTACAAGGATGGCACTGAAGTCCTTATTCTTCACACTTACATTCTGAAGAATGATCAAAAGGTGCCAAAATCTCTCAAGTCCCCACATGGGGCAGGGATGGAACCTAATTCTGTTTCTTACTTCTGCTATGTCTTGTGTTCTGTTAGTGCACATTTGCTCCATCACTCAGGCATAAGTGGGAGTAGGGAGAGTGGGGGGGTGCTGCCAACTTCCTAAGACCACATTAGCTCAGCTATGCCCACATCAGCCTGGTTGAAGGGATTCTTCTTAATGAGCAAAAATCTCAGATTTAACTTCTTCCCCATCCACCCACCCCCAATTTGTTTCTAGCCCCAAGTGTAGTCTCCAATTGAAATTCTGACTCATTCCTAAAGTTCTGCCTTTCCTGTGTTTTCTTAACAATAACTCCTCCCTACTCCTATTTAAGGTCACTGGTGTTTGGGGACAGCATAGCCAGAATGCCTGAATAGCCCCAGGACCAATATGAAAGAAAAAACTAGGAAACAAAAGAACCTTGCTACACATATACTGTCAGGCCCAGAAGTGGTAAGAGCTAGTTCTGCCAAGCTTCCAGGGAGCAGGTAATTCCAGTATTACACAGATTCTTTCAGAGAACAGGAAAGGAGGAAACACTCCCCAACTCATGAGGCCAGTATAACCTAGGTATCAGAATCAGACAAGGACATTAGAAAAAATGAAAATTACAGGCCAACTTCACTAAAATATAGATGCAAAAAAACCAAAACCCCATAAATAAAATACTAGCAAACAGAATCCAAAAGTATATAAACAAAAATATACATTATGACCAATGTATTTCAGGAACCCAGGAGTACAAGAATACATGGACTTTTTTTAAAAAATTATACATATAATTTACCGTATGAGCAGATTAAAGAAAAAAATAACATGATCATAAGTAGTAACTGGAAAAGCATGAGAAAATGTCACATCTTAAAAATTCATAGCAAGTGGGACTAGAAGGGAACTAAAAACCTGCAGAAATAATTTTTTTTTAACAGTGAAACTCTAAAATCATGAACAAAAAAGAATATCCACTGTCACCATGTTTATACAACATTAAATTTGGAAATCCTAACCAACACAGTAAGTAAAAGAGTTGAAAAATTATTTGATGATATATTTATTAATACAGAAAATCCTATAAAATATACATAATATTCTGGAAACAGAGTTCTACAAGGTGTTTGGATACCAAAATCTATATAACTCCCAGACTTTCCTCCTAAAAAAGGCCATTCTGCATATAAGCCGTTATAAAACTTAGGTCAAACAGACAATACCATTTACAGTAGCAACAGCAAATATATGGTAACTAGGAGTAAATCTAATAAAATATATTCTAGACCATTATGGAGAGAAACTATAAAGCTTTAAGTAAAGGCCAAAGACAGGTAGATACGTATGACCTGACATACATATGTTCATGGACAGAATTGTCAAAAAGGTCAATTTTCCTTATTATGATACAATTTAAAATTAAAAAGTTGGGGTGCCTGGGTGCCTCAGTCAGCTGAGCATCTGACTCTTGGTTTGTGATCTCAGGGTCCTGGGATCCAGCCCCACAGTGGGCTCTGCACTCAGCGCAGAGTCTGCTTATCCCTCTCCTTCCCCCACTCTCTCTCTCTAAAATAAATAAAATTAAAATTAAAAAGCTATTGGATTTGTCACTGAACTCGACAGAACCAGAAAAACCTGAGGTTGTAAAATTTATGAACAGGAAAAATACCCAAGAAATTCTTTACAAGAGTAAGCTCCACAAGAATTGTTTTGTTCAGTGCTGTTCTGCCAGAACTTACACAGTTCCTAGTACATAGTCCTGGCCACAAATATTTATTCGATGATATTTTTATTGAATGAACACAGCAGCGAGGCTTATCCTAACCATTTACAAAATGAAGACAGAATGGAACTGACACAGGAATAGGCAAAAAAAACTAACAGAACTGAATAGATGGCCAAAAAAAAATCCAAGTATATGAAATCCAACATATAAAGAAGAGCAGATCATGGGGAAAGATGGACTAATCAATAAAAGCTGCTGGAACAACTGCTTATGTAGAAAGCAGAAAAATGAAAATGGGCAGAGGGAATTATAAAGGACCTATAAATCTATAAACACAGCATGCACTATCTCTAGAACTTCTCTAGAAAAGTCTCACAGTCTTATTTTCTAAACATATTTAGATGTTATCCTAATTGAAAAAAACAGCGCTTTGCTTGGAATAGTAATGCTTAATGATATAAGTGCTTACTAAATATTATTCTTAGGTCTGAGCCCTCAAACTCACCTTGTCATGAAGCCTTGCTTCCATCACTTCCTAGCTTCATGACCTCAGAGAGGTTATTGATTTCTCTCAGCTACATCTAACTCAACTATAAAATGACTTATACTAATACTTGACAACAGGGTAACAGCTGAAATATTTTTTTAGTCCTTTTCTTTTTTTTTTTAATTTTAGAATGCCATTAAGTTTATAGATGAACCTTTAGAATTGACATAGTTAAGAGCCTGCAATTTCAAATCCAAGAATACAGTGTTCTTTTCTATTCCTTTAATTCTTCTATATGAACTACAGTAGCCTTTTTAGGTTTTCTGATAGAAATGTTAACACATGTTTTTAGTGTATAAAAGAACTTTTTGTTTGCTGTCATACAAGAGACCATATGTACAATGGTCTCTTCTTCCATTGTAACTTCTATTTGGTTTGTAAAATAGTTTTTTGCATGAAATACTACTGTGCAATATGGAATAGAGTAGGGGTTGGAGAAAGAACAGCAACTGATCCCATTTTGAGGGAGGATGGAATTTAGAATCTCATCAGGCTTCTCTCAATCAACTTCCTCAAATTTAAGACTTTCTGCCTGGGAATATTAAAGAAAAGCACCCAGCGAAACAGTAACATACAAGATCCTCTCCAACATAATTTGGTTTTCTCTCCTTAAATAGCACTAAAAAAGACCTTATTACCTCATGGCATACAACCCGAAAATAGTAGCGAAGGCTTCCAAAGAATATGTACAAATCTGAAAATCTCAGCGCATATGCCTGATGCTTTATTTCTCACAAAACATGAAAGAGCAACAACTTAAATCTACAAGTAATAGGTTATATAGCTTCTAAAATGTTGCTGTTAGGGACGTCTGGCTGGCTCAGTCATTGAGTGTCTGCCCCCAGCTCAGGTCATGATCCCAGGGTCCTGGGATAGAGTCCGCATTAGGCTCCCTGCTCAGCAGGGAGCCCGCTTCTCCCTCTGCCACTCCCCCTGCTTGTGCCCGCGCACACGCTCTCTCTGTCACTGTCTCTCTCTGTCAAATAAATAAATAAAATCTTTTTTTTAATAAGTAAAATAAAATGTTGCTGTCATTACATAATTTCTAGCATTTTGTATGCTGAATTTCTATGCCAGGAAATATGTAATTGTTAACTATTTTACATGCTGCTTAATTTTTAATTATCAAGTTTCACTGATTCTGAAATTTGTTTAGCAATTTAGACCTCTGAAAGCTAAACAGAAGTAATAAATAAATAAGTAGAAAGAAAGAAATGGTAAAAGTTCTCCTAAGCCTTTACTCCCACTCACGTAACAGAATCAGGAGCTCCAATTCAATTTAGGATATAGTTTCCAGCAAGGGCAAAATGTCTGTTCTCTCCTGTGTTTAGAGCACACTGGCTGCCCCCCAAAACTGCCCCTTCTGTACTTTGTTATTTTCCACAGCTGCCCTCACCTGAACTTCAGATTTCAACTGAGCCCTGAATTTCAGTTTGAGACCCTCTGAGCCCTCAAACCCTTACATTGTTAGTATGTGACTTCAAACTTCTTACTGTCATGTTGCTCCATAAAAAGTTGCTCTCTCCATCAGTCTTTGCTGTTCCTTCTCTTCACAGTCCTTGGCACAACAGTGCTCAATGGATGCTCTTGGCCAACAACCAGTCCTATCCACCTACAGAGACTAAATATTACACTATTATGAGATCCTGAGCATTTGAAAGGACATTGTAACATGTGCCACCCAGACTTATGTTTAGTGTCTAGCAGTGGAGCAATGAAAGCTAACTGCAAATATAAATTTCATTTTAAAAAAAGAAAAAAGACTATCCATCTACTGGGGTGTTTGGGGGAGGGAGGGTAGGGACACAGAGCAATCAAGCAGTTGAAACTCATGTCAGATCTTAAATAATTTACATGTTGCGCAGAGAAAACAAACATTGCAAATCTATTTAGAGTATGATTTGGCTTTTTTGTTCAGGTGTGGAAAACTAGGCATTCACTTGGCTTAAGGAAAAAACTCAGATGAAGTATAAACAGAATAAACCAGTCAATACAGATTAAGTCAAAACAATAGTTTTAAGATGTAATATGTATGTATGAATTTCATTATACAGGCTGTTTTAAGTGTACGCAAAGTGATATGTAAAAATAAAAATATCTGAACAAAGGGTGGTCAAACCTCAAAACAAGTGCTATAACCACCACCCAAAAATGCAAAATAGAGGAAGTTGTCTTCTTCAGAGTTTAAGAGTGAAAAAATTCTCATCCTGTCTAACTTTCATTCCACTGGGGAAGAGAGCCCACAGAGGAAAATCAGTTTCATGCCCTTCCTATGTGCTTAAAAACTAAATACAACTTAAAAAAAATAAAAATAAATAAATAAATAAATAAATACAACTTGCCATTACTAACATTACAAGAGGCAAGCAGTATTATGTTAGCATCAGAAGCATTTTTATCAATACTACCAAAACTGCCTTTTAATTTGCACTAACAAACGAAGCAAACTAAGTCTGCAGTAGCTTGCACACGCACGCGTGCGCGCGCAAACACACACACACACACACACACACACTAAAAGAACCCAGAAGGCTATGAGGATTAAAATCTTACTCCGGGACAATACTGATTATCTTATCAATTTTAGTTGATTTCATTCTGAAGTCATCAGTGAAACTGCTACTTAACTGTGACAATACGAAGTCATGCAATAAAACCCAGACAACATAAATTCTCCCCTACTTAACAAATCTCTAAATGCTTTAGGGAAAAAGAAAATGTGCATTACATACTTTCAATGTCTTCCAACTAGCTCTTCATAGATTCATACATACTTCTTGCCCACAACCACAACTCATGAGATGAAAAAAAAAAAAAAAAACACAAAAAACAAAAAACAAACCTCAAGGCGAAAGCTTGACTTACTCCCCACCCACACGACAGTTAATGAAAATAAATGCCACTCCTTAAAAGTCACCATAAAATGAAGGGACTAAGACACAAGTCAAACATGAGAAAGCAAGTAAGGAAAAATACAAAGAGGCCAAACTATTAATCATGATCACGTTAAGTGGCTTTATTACAAAAGAAACTCAACAGGATTTCTTTTTAAATAAAGTGTAACTACGCAGTGCTTATAAAACAACAAAAGGGTGAGAAAAAATGCATCAAATTTAGTCAACACAGGAACACAAGTATGAAAACATCAATATCAAACATGGTAAAATTTATTGGACAACAGCTATAGAAAGATTTTTAAATGCCAATATACAACAATGTAAACGGTATTATTTAGGCAACAAAAAGTATCAACACAAAAACTATTAGAAGCAAAAAAAAAAAAAAAAAACTATTAGAAGCACCAAAAGTTGAAAAAAATATTATCTACAGCACGTTGTCAAAAGTGTAGGACACAAAGCACATAAGATTAATGAAGATTCAATGGACCTAAACCAAATCTTATACTTTAAAGCACAGGCAGATTTGCCACAAAATGAATGAAGATTGGGCCCCAAAGCCCTTCGGTTATACAAATGACTTCTTTTTCGTTCTAAACAAATATTCATCTGTGTACACAATTCTGTATTGCCTCTTAAAGAGGGACAACAAAACTACACAACATTGGGCCCCTCAACACTTGGATCTCTCCCTGCACCAAAGACAAGAAATATACCTTCTCCAATGCCCAGAAATTCCAGATCCCTAGCCACAATGCTAAAAACAGAACAAAAACGGGACGACTGGGTGGCTCAGTTGGTTAAGCGGCTGCCTTCGGCTCAGGTCATGATCCCAGCATCCTGGGATCGAGTCCCAGAGTCCCACATCCGGCTCCTTGCTCGGCAGGGAGCCTGCTTCTCCCTCTGCCTCTGCCTGCCACTCTGCCTGCCTGTGCTTGCTTGCTCTCTCTCCCTCTCTCTCTGTCAAATAAATAAATAAAATCTTAAAAAAAAAAAAAAGAACAAAAAGACAGAAATCAACCAAAATTTAAATTTCAACAATATATAATAATAAACAATTCAAACGAGAAAAAAATTTAATTCACAAAATTAAAATGGGATTTCTACAAATACTAAATGACTAATGCAGTATTCAGGGGTGAAATCATAATTCTGAATGTGTTCATCAAAAGAGAAAAACAAAGTAATAAAATATAAGATTTTAGAAAACTATTAAACCCAAAAGAAAACAGAACATAATAATTAAGGATAAATACAAAGATCAATTGATAGCACTGGCAGTTTAAGAGCTGGCAATTTGGGACAAGGGTGGGGCCCATACCATTCTAGAAAATTTAAATGAGTAGCACTGGGCAGGAATGGCTTCATCATCTTAGATTCCCCTAAAAAGAGGCAGCATATTGGCATGTGGTAGCCCTCAAAAAAAAAAGTTCAGATAATATATATATATACACAAGGGAAAGAGGCTATACCAAAAATAAGATACTCTATGTACAGCCAAATAATAAAACTGAGAAGCTTCACTATGGTAATATTTTTACACAAAATTAAAAAAAAAAAAAGAAAAACACATAATTACACACAAAGATGTTATCTCAAGAAATAAAAAACTAAATTAATAGAAGATAAAATGGACAACACTGTCTAAGTAAGAACTGTGAACAAAATGAGTATCTGGAATAATGATAACAGTGGTAAGTTCAGATTTTTTAAATGCAAAATTTAAAACTCCCGAAGAACGTGAAGATGAACACACCATCCCATTCATTCTACAAGACAAATATGATCTTGATCACAGGTTTTAAGTATCCAGAAAAAAGAAATAAAACAACACCCATACAATTTAATAAAATAAACCAGAAGCTTACCAAGTGAAACAACAGTATATAAAATTCCTCAATGTACTAATACACTCTACTGAAGCAATGCATATCCTAGGTATTTCTTACCACTTCAACATCAAGGGATATCACTAATAATGGTCTAGCAAAAACAAACAGGATCCTTTTCTACAGATGCAAAAGGAGCATCTGATAAAATTACATTGCTAGGGACGCCAGGGTGGCTCAGTTGGTTAAGCAGCTGTCTTCGGCTCAGGTCATGATCCCAGCATCCTGGGTTCGAGTCCCACATCAGGCTCCTTGCTCGGCAGGGAGCCTGCTTCTCCCTCTGCCTCTGCCTGCCACTCTGTCTGCCTGTGCTCGCTCCTGCGCTCTCTCTCTATCTGACAAATAAATAAATAAAATCTTAAAAAAAAAAATTACATTGCTAATAATAACATTCAATGAAAACACTAATAGGATATGTTAAGTAAGAATACTTAACATAACGAAAAATTTTTATTTCATATGATGGCAGGGGAAAAAATCAGTAGCAAACAAGGATGCCTACTGCATTCATTTTGATCTTAACTATTTTGCTATTTTAAAAGTTTTTCTTTTCTTTTTTTTATTTTTTTATTTTTTAAGATTTTATTTATTTATTAGAGAGAGAGAAAGAGAGCAAGCACAGGCAGACAGAGAGGCAGGCAGAGGCAGAGGGAGAAGCAGGCTCCCTGCCGAGCAAGGAGCCCGATATGGGACTCGATCCCAGGACACTGGGATCATGACCTGAGCCGAAGGCAGCCGCTTAATCAACTGAGCCACCCAGGCATCCCTTATTTTGCTATTTTAAAGGTTTAAAAATTCTGGCCCAAAAAGTACAACTAGAGAAACAGGATGTAAATATTAAAAGGGAAGAAATCTGTATGGAGACAGATGTTAACTGGACTTACTATAGTGATCATTTCACAGCATATGCAAATACTGTATCATTATGCAGTACACTTGAAACTAACATAACGTTATATCTCAATTATATCTCAACAAAAGTAAATAATAAATAGGAAGAAAGAAAAATGCAAGGAGAAAATATTTATAATACACACAGCTAACAAAGGACTTGTATTCCAAATGTAGTAAGTCTGCAACTCAGTAACATAAGCAACCCAATTTTTTAAAAACACAAAGGATTTGAACAGACACATAGCCAACGTGTACCTAAAAAGATGTTCGATGTCATCACTCAGAGAAAAGCAAATTAAAACTACAGTGAGATACCACTATACATCCATCAGGCTGGCTAAAATACCAAGGACCCAAAATAACTGGAACTTTCATACATCTTTGGTGGAAATAAAAAATGGCCCAACCATTTCACAAGAAACTGCCAAACTGTTTTCCAAAATTATAACCTAATAATCCACAACATGGTTTTTTTTTTTTAAGATTTTATATATTTATTTGACAGAGAGAGAGAGATCACAGGCAAGCAGAGAGGCAGACAGAGAGAGGGGGAAGCAGGCTCCCCGCCGAGCAGAGAGCCCAACGTGGGGCTCGATCCCAGAATCCTGAGATCATGACCTGAGCCGAAGGCAGAGGCTTAACCCACTGAGTCACCCAGGCGCCCCCACAACATGGTTTATAATCCAAGAAAAATGAAAATATGAATCCATACACCAATATATATATGAATGTTCAGTGCAGCTTTATTCATAGTTCCTAAAAACTGGTTAACAACCCAAATGTTCCATCAACAAGGAAACAGGCACATAAAATCCAGTATATCATAATACAGAAAACTACCAAGCAACAAATAGGAACAAACTACCAAAATAAGCAATATCATGGATGAATCCCAAAAAATTCCATGGTACAAAAAAGAGTGCATGCTGTATAATTCCATGACATAAAGTGCAAAACAGGCGAAATTAAACTATAGTGATCAAGTCAATACGGAGGTTACCTCTGGAGATTATTATTTGGGAAAGGACACAAGGGACTTTCTTGGGGTGATAAAATATTCTATATCTTGCTTGTGGTAATGGTTACATAGTTTTGACATACAGATTTGTCAAAAACTCACCTAATACACTGAATATGGTTGCATTTTATCATACATGGTTACAAGCAGAGAATGAGAAGGCAAGCAGGAGTGGAATGAATGGGTGTAGCTTTTACTTTTTGTTTTTACATACCTTTTATTAATTACATCTTTGCATACAATAAGATAAAAAACCGTATTTTTAATGAAATTTTCACTAATACTTCACTTAATTTTAATTTAAAAAAATCACACATATATTATCACTGGAGCAAAACAGAAACCAAGACATAGATCCCCTATAAAAGATATAATACAAGAAAATCTGATCATAGAAAAAGAAGTGTGTACCACACTGAGAGATGTTTTTCTAAGCTTTTAAGTGATTAAAAAAAATCCTGATTTTAGTCTTTTCTGTGTTTACCATATGAGAGAAACTAACTAAAGTATAAGACATACAGAGGTTTTTTCTACCAATTAGCAAATTTATTAACAACTTTCTAATTATAAAATGACCACTGCAGAAAAGTTATAACGGTATAAAGAAGAAAATAACTCATTATTAGAGTCTCTTTCTTCCCATTGTTTTTTCTATTATTTTAAGGATGAAAAATCAGGACAAGACATACCACTTTATATTTTTTCTTTGTGTAAATTATAGTATAAGCAACTTCCTGTTTCATCATATAGATTTTTTAAATCATGTTTCATAGGCTGCATTGATCTGCTTTACATCCACTAGAAGAATGAACTATATTTTAACCATTGGCCTATTTAGGACAATTACAGCATGCCACTATTATAAATCATGTCATAATAAATCTTTGTAAAATGATCTTTATGGTTCTTACTCATTTCCTTAGTAAAAATCCCTGGAGGTATATTTATCAAGTCAAAGAAAAAGGTTAGGCTATTGATAAAGTACAAACTCTACTCCAGAAGGCTAGACCAACTATACTCCCTTAAGAGTGCATTCAGCAGCATTGAAGATTTAAAGTTGTTTTCCCCATTATAGGATATATTTTAAGTGCAGTGAAGAAAACCCAGACACAGAAAAGAAAAACACCAAAAATAATTCAAATCATCCAGGAGGGACGCCTGGGTGGCTCAGTTGGTTAAGCGGCTGCCTTCGGCTCAGGTCGTGATCCCGGCGTCCTGGGATCGAGTCCCACATCGGGCTCCTTGCTCGGCAGGGAGCCTGCTTCCTCCTCTGTCTCTGCCTGCCTCTCTGTCTGCCTGTGCTCACTCTCTCTCTCTCTCTCTAATAAATAAAAATCTTTTAAAAATAAATAAATAAATAAATAAATAATAAAATCATCCAGGAATGTTTACTCTTGGTCCTTTTTTTCCATACACATATATAATTAAACTTGTGTGTTGTACTGTATATGCTTTTATAATCTACTCTTCTCCCCTATTTAATGAGCATTTCTTCCTTACCAAAGTGTCTCAAAATTCATCTTAATAACATGGGCCATTATTTAATCCATCTTGACTACTGATCACATAAACCATTTCTAAAACTTTAGCATTAAGTCACACTGTCATAAATTTTGTATATAAATCTTTGTACCATATAGTGGTTTTATATCAGGAATTATTATATCAGGAAAAATTCCTTGAAAAATAACTACTAGGTCAAAGTTTATGATATTGAACGCTTAATTCAGCTTTTGGATTTATAACTTCAGGAACAGTGTAAGAGAGTATCTGTATCCCCATACCTTTACCTATAATGGGTAATCTTTTATTGACCTTTGTCACTTGACCATTTAAAAATGGCTTATTTTATTTAGACCTTTTTGCTACTCAGTGAGAGGTAATTTAAAACATTCACAGTATTTTGTTTTTTAACTGCTCAACCTACTGATATTTTTAAGATATCAGAACTGCTGCATCAGCAAATTTTAAAAAATACATTCAATTCTGATATGCCTGAAATGTAACCTATGAAATTACCAATTTGGGTAAAAATTTTCTGCAAAGCATTTATGTATCTAGATTATTATCTAGATTATTTTGCCTATTTCTAGCTGAGACTCCCATCAAGCTTTCCCTTGTTTCTAAAATATCTCCTTCATCCAAAATCACACTACATACATATAAATATATCTCTTTCCACCCTTCTAGGAGGGAAAAAAAGTGTCACTATCCTCCTCAACTTGTGATGCTGCAGAATGTGCTCTAGAGTCAATCTTCCACTTTCTCAAAGGTCCTTGCCATCAACAGCCCTTTCTCTGGTGTATTTTCATATGATGATACTAGCTCTTCCTCTTTGGCATATAAATAAGAATTTTTTTTTTATTTTAAAACACATGCACCCAGTTTTTTTACCTTCCTTCTTAAAAAAAAAAAAAAAAGATTTATTTGTGTGACGGAGAGAGACACAGCAAGAGAGGGAACACAAGCAGGGGTGGTAGGAGAGGGAGAGTGAGAAGCAGGCTTCCCGCTGAGCAGGGAGCCTGACTCAAGGCTCGATCCCAGGACCCTGGGATCATGACCTGAGCCAAAGGTAGACACTTAACGTCTGAACCACCCAGGCGCCCCTTTTACCTTCCTTCTTTCTCCTCCATCAGTATTTTTCTTAACCTCCCATTCACTGTAATCTGGCTTCTATTCCTATCATTCCACTAATACTGCCCTCTGTGACCTATTCATTGCCAATCTTATAATTTTCATGCTTAGATTACTTAACCTATCTAAGACGTGATCCTACTCAGCACTCGAAACATTTCTTGAAGCTCTCTTTCTGCAATACCTAACATGGTTTTTGTCTCTAGTTCTCCAGTGCATTCTCCTCAGTCATTCTGTTCCTCTTCCTCCTCCTGTCCTCTTTTCCAGAGTTCCATATTGAGCTATGATGACCTCTCCTCCACATGGGTAAGCTTCATCTACAGAAGTTACCCTCAACAATCGTCTATTACTTTATATTCCCAAATCTCTCTCTGCCTAGATCTCTTTACTAAACTACTCCTCCAGTCATAAATATGGATAATACATGCCTTCACACACAGCCTCCTCTGAAGCATCTCAAACACGATAGGTACAGAGCTGAATTCATTACAAAATCAAGATGAATGGCATAATGACTTGCAATGTGAATCAAGAGGCATAAATATATAAATATTTAAATATAAATATTTAAAGTCAAGAGACTTTATAAATATATAAAGTCAAGAGAAATTTTAAAAACAATAAAAACACTGGAGGAAAATTTTAATTACAGCATTATTTAACATAACAAAAAAAAACTTAAAAGGACTTTTCCTTCTGGGAAGATGGAGTACACAAACTTTCTCCATTCCTCCTGATACACAAAAGTAAAACTTGACTTTATACACAAAAAACAAACATAAGAAGACTCAAAGTTAAAGAGGAGGCAGTGCTAATCCTTTGCAAATCAAGGAACAAAATTGTGGTGAGTCCCTCATGGGTTTTTTTTTCTTTAACCTTGAAAATGCCAGAAATTGACTTGAAAAAGCCTCCAACCTGGAAATGCCCACAGGAGCAAACAAAAAAAATTCCTAACAAAAGCATGCTTTTCCTGACCAAGGGACTATGAAAAGAGCAAGACAGAAAGATGGAAAACTTTTAGGCAATAACCACCCTACTCCAGTCAAACACCACAAAACAAAACAAAAAACTAAACAAAACAAAACAAAAAACAACCACTGTGTGGGGCACCTGGGTGGCTCAGTCCATTAATTGTCAGACTCTTGATTTTGGCTCAGGTCATTTTGGCTCACAACCCTAGATCAAACCCCACACTGAGTCCCATGTCAGGCTCCATACATGGAGCCTACTTATCTCTCCTCTCCTCCTCCCTGCCCTTAGCATATGCATGCTCTCTTTCTCTCTTAAACAAACAAATAAAAAACCCAATGTAGTCCCACTCATACCCCCACCTGCAAAGTCCCTGCGGGGAATCCAGAACTGTACTCTCAAGGCTATAAACATCCCAAGAGGATGGTGTCAGAGAAGGCCAAGCAGGGGGCCAGGGGTTTCACCCATGCCACCAGTAATGAACTCTTGCCTAACAATGTCATGAACTCTTCCCTAATAATATCAAAGGAAGATTATGTGGGGAAGCCTGCACTTCCACCCCAGCCAGGAGTAATAAACAGGGTCCCCCAACATCAGGTTTCAGTAGAGGTTCAGTGGAGAATGTAGACATCTATCTCTACCTGGCAGTAATGAGGCAGCACCTCCACCTTCCTTCTCCTGCCAGAGCAGTATAAAAAAAGTCAGCTAGAATAAATGGCTTGAGTACGAACCAAAGCCTCAGAACAAAGTATGCAAATGTGCAAGGTTTCAATTAGAAAATCCAAAACCAGGAAGATCTCAAACAGAAAGACAAAATAATCAAAAGATACCAACATCACAATGAGATGTTAGAATCATCCAACAAAGACATTAAAGTGATCTTGATAGAATATTCAAACATGTTTGAAACAAATGAAAAGTCTCAGAAAAGAAATCAAAGTCTCAGCAAACAAATATGTTTTAAAGAACAAAATATGAACTTAAGCTGGAAAACAGAATAACCAAAATAAAAAGTCCAAAGGATGGCCTAATAGCAAAATGGAAGGAAAGAAGAAATATTCAATGGAGTTAGAGATAAAACAACAGAAACTACCCAATCTGAAAAACTGAGTGAAATAAACTGGAATACAAGAAAATGAATAGGACCTTAAGGCCAGGAGGTACTATAACAAAAGATCTAAAATTCACAGTATCAGAATACCAGAAGGAGAGGAGAGCAACTGAGAAAATACTTGAAGAAATAGTAGCTGAAAACTTCCCAAATTTGGCAACACAAAAACCTGCAGTCAGCTAAACAAATCCTAAAAAGGAAAAAACCCAAAGAAATCCACACCTAGATACAACATAATTAAACTTCTAAAAACTAAAAAGAAAGTCTTAAAAAGCCAATGATGGGGGGTTGGGGGTGGAGCCAATGATGTAAAAATATATTACCTATAAGGAAAAAACAATTAGAATGACTACAGATTTCTCATCAGAAACCATAGAAACCAGATGTGATGCAATTTTTGGGTGCCAAACAAAAAGAATTATCAACCCAGAATCCTATATCCAGGAAAAAAAATATAGCCTTCAGGAATAAAGATAAAACAAATACAGAGACTCTATCACCAGAAGGCTTACTCTAAAAGAATGGCTGAAGAGGTTCTCTAAACAGGAAGGAAACAATAAAAGAAGGAACCTCAGAAAGGAAGGAAGGATGGACACAGCAAAAATATGGACAAGTATGACAGACTTTCCTTCTCTTTAATTTTCTAAAGTATGCTTGGCAGTTGAAGCAAAATTATAATACTGCTTAATGTGGTTCTGTATGTATGTAGATGAAGCATCAAAAATAATTAAGAAAGGTTTTAATACTTCACTCAAACTGGTAAGATGACAATAGCGGTTCACTATGATAGTAGATGGAGATAGTAATAGTACTTGTGGGATTTTAGGTTTTTTTGTGGGTGTTCTAAGTACAGCAGGCTAAAATCCCACAAGTACTTATATCATCTCCATTATACTGATGAGGAAATGAAAGCTCGAAGTGGAGAAAGTAATACACAGTAGCTAAGTAGTGAATATGAGACTCAATTTCATAGTTACCTGGCTCTAAGTCCTGACACTTTTTCACTATATTAAAAAAGGGTTCCAGGGATTAAATTCTTCATTCAAAAATGTGAATGGAGGAAAAAAATTTTTTTGCACTAACCTCTAACTGAAATATAGCATTTCCTTCAATCAACCACCATAGCAGTACCTGTGGCGGTCACCAACAGAAATCACAGATACCCCATATAACAGATAAATCAGAATAGCATTTACACTCAACATAAGTTAAAAAGGAAGACTTTCGTTTTTAGTATTTCAATAACTGGATTTAAATGCAATCACTTTCCTTCATAAACCTACATACTTTAAATATTTTTAAAACTGTATTCTAAGGAGTCCATACGTTTTACCAGACTGCCAAAAAGAGTTCTTTGTACAAAAAAGTTTTAAGGAAACCCTGCATGTAGAAAATTTTCCAAATTTTACTTCAAAAGTCCTAATGGACCACGGCTTCCACTTGCCACTGGAATGGGAAGAATGGCTCTGTTTTTGAGGAAACGCCAGAGAAAGAAAACCTAAAAAATTAAACTATGCCAAAAGAAAATCACTTTCTCAGGGGTGCCTGGGTGGCTTAGTCATTAAGCGTCTGCCTTTGTCTCAGGTCATGATCCCAGGGTTCTGGGATTGAGCCCCACATTGGGCAGATCTCTGCTTGGTGGAGAGCCTGCCTCTGCTGCTCCACATGCTTCTGTTCCCTCTCTCTCTCAAATATATAAATACATAAAACCTTTAAAAAAAGAAAGAAAGAAAGAGCACTTTCTCAGGGCACCTGGATGGCTCAGTGGGTTAAAGCCTCTGCCTTCGGCTCAGGTCATGATCTCAGGGTCCTGGGATAGAGCCCCACATTGGGCTCCCTGCTCAGCGGGGAGCCTGCTTCCTCCACTCTCTCGGCCTGCCTCTCTGCCTACTTGTGATCTCTGTCAAATAAATAAATAAAATCGTTTTTAAAAATTAAAAAAAAAAAAGAAAAAACACTTTCTCAAGTTCTCAAAAATCAGTACCATTTAAGAGTCTAGTCCATAGATGACACTCAGAATCTATTAAAAAAAAAATCACCATGAAACCCTCAACATAGACCATGAATTCATTTGTAGGTAATCTCAAAAAAAAAAAAGAAAAAGATAATTCAAACCTCTAAACTCAGAAACAAGAACATTAATTCCACCTTCCCCAGCCTTCCACCTCTTACCCACCCCATCCCACCCACTTCCTCCCTCTTAAGCACACATTATAATCTATAAATCTAAAGGTGCCCTTAAATGACATGTTTTCAATCAATTTCTTTATGAGAATTAGCAACATCTCAGAATACATAGTTTCACATTGGAAAACACAGAATGTCTTTTCTCACTCCCATTTTACCTCTCCAAAAAAGCACAAGTACCCAAATAAAGGCAAAGCTTTTTAGATGAATAACCACCAAGAGCATTTTTTCTAATCCCATGATCATCCAAACTTAGAAATAAAATTCCTTTCATTCACAAGGCCACCAAAAGGGTAAAACATTTTTTAAAATAAATAATCCTACCCCCCCTAAAATTATCAACTCCTGAAGAAACTTGTTCTCAGACTAAAAGTTATCCACTTTATAAATGAGCCAAAAATGTCATCAGTATAGCACAGAGCACAGGTCTAGTATATATGTACTCTAGATAGTCTTATAATCCTTAGTCACACCTACCTAAAACCACATTATGTGAGCAATCATTCTGTCTATCTACAAATAGTATTAAGAATTTCTGACGGGAAAAGTTAAAGTATCACTTCTTCATACAAGAAATTTAAGGCAAAATTAATCACCAGTTCCTGTAACCAATATGCAATGAGAGGCAGTGCTTTGGAAAATGTTCAAAAATGGTGTAGAATAATTTAGAAGCAAATTACAACACATTTATACAAACACATCCACACAAAACAGCTTTGTTCACAAATTCAAATATGAACATTTTATTGTAATAAGAATTGTACTCAACTTTTATTTGCTGTTTGAATGGCGGGGGGGGGGAATGGTTTCCCACCCTGAAGGAAAACCCCTAAAGAACACACTGTGTCTTGTCAACCAAATCATGATACCCTGAACATCAAATGAAAAGCTAAGTTTCCATTTGACTACATATTTAAGTCAATTCAGAGTACATTATTGTCCTTCATTAACTATAAAGTAACTCAGAAAATGTTTTATGAAGAAAAAAATATTAAGAATATGAATACTCACCTCCCAAGTTAGGAAATAAAATATTAGCAACAATTCTAGACCTTTATCTGTCCCTTGACAATCATATTCCCCCCTCCTCCCCATCCCTACCCCAAGAGGTAATCAATATGGAACCTAAATCCGTGGTTTGTCATTCTCATGCATTTCAACAGTGATATATCCATAAAGGGAATAAACATCTCGACCTTCCGAAGCTGCATTTACAGAGAGGATGCACTACAAATCTCCATTCCCACACCAGCTTTCAACAGTGTCTTCATCAACAGTTTTAGTAGAAACCCATCAAGTCATCAAGTGTGCGTCTGATGAAACCCCATTTACTCTTTCCCCCCCCCAACCTCTCTCCCCAAATTCAGTGCCCCACCCCCACAGATTCATACTGGTAACAGTCAGCAACAGAATTTCATCCATTAAATGAGAATGTATCACTCCTTTCAGTTCCCCTCTAGTGGGTGTTGGGATTCTTGCTCCAATTCGTAGTCTCTAGTAAGAAGACTGGTGTGTTTTAGGAGTTGGGAAAACCAATCTCAGCTTCACTGCTTACTTGGTTAGAGAACCTTGGGTAAATTGCTCCCTCCCAAACCTCCATCTCCTCTTCTATAGGATGGAAATAACAATGACCATGATCACCGCCTTGCCATCATTAAAGGGTCGTTGCTGGTATTAAAAGGAAACCATGTACACAAAGAGTCTTTGAAAACGAAAGTATTACACAAATGCAAAACATCATAAAAACATAAGTATTACTAAGTACTATAAAAACTCTTAAGAATAATCTTAAAAAGTTAAAATGTGGCCAGGTAATTTTTTATAATTCATTAAATGCTTTTACTACAAAACTTAAGTATTAACAATGCTGAAATAACACAACTCTCTCAGTCTGTTTATAATGAAATTAACCTCTACAACTAAATAATTTGTTCTAAATTCCACAATGTATCAAGATTCTCACTTCCTTAGAAATTACAATATAATAATTAGAAACCCTATAAAACCCTCCAAAAAAAGTTACACATAAATCATGTTTTTAAATGTAATGAACAGTATTGGACCAAACAAGTTTTTTCTTATTTTTTAAGCAATTTAGAAAACTCCATGGAATGACAGGATTTATTTATTAACTATTGTGGGAATGAGTTCCCTACCCCACAAAAAAAGAATATCACACTCTTGTCTTCCAGCTTGGGAAGAGGCATTATCAATGCAGGTATGAAGAATATCATGACCCCCGTCAAAATAAGGGCAGTTCTATTATAACCAAAGCAATGAGACATTTATATATTGTATAAAAAGATGTATGGGGACATCTGGGTGGCTCAATCGGTTAAGTGTCTATTTTCCACTCAGGTCATGATCCCAGGGTCCTGGGATCAAGTCCCCATCAGCCCCTTGCTCAGCAGGGAGCCCACTTCTCCTTCTGCCTGCCACTCCCCCTGCTTGTGCACTCACTGTCTCCCTGGCTGACAAATAAATAAATAAAATCTTAAAAAAAAAAAAAAAGTATGAAGACAACTTCTTAAAAATCTTAGGGAAACAAGACCAAACGATAAAACCATTGTTTATCTTATTTTAATAAGAAATTAGATAAATAAGATAATATTTATCTTAATTTTTTTAAAAACTTATAAAGTCATGTGTCAAAGGCCTGTAGAATCTCAAAGGACTCTAGATATAATCTAATCTATTTCAGAACCTCAATTTCACAGATGAAGAAACCAAGGCCAACAAAATATAATATAGATCCTTTCACTGAATAAAGAAAATGTAATTTAACTGGGGGCTTCTGCCCCTAAAGCAAATGTGACTATAAATCAAGCATTCTTTGAGGGAATTAAAAAACATCCTTGTCACAAAATGTAAAATGGAGACAGCAAGTATAAGAAGAAAGACGAAGAAGAAAGTTAGAAAATGATGAAGGAAGAAAGGACAAGAGCTGAACAATGAGAAAGAGACAAAATCACAAAGGCTCAAAAATAACTAGTTATTAACCTGGCCTTGGTATCTCTAAAACAAGGTATTTATATTAATCACAAAGGGAACAGCCATCACTTTTCAGTGATTAACTAAGCAATCAGATTCCACACCAGCACTGGGAAAAACAAACAACATATGCCCCCGTAGTATGAGGTACCAGAGGAAGACTTTTCCTTTATATCTCTGCCAAAGCTACACAATTTGATTCTAATCATAAGAAAATATCAGACAACCCAAATTGTGGAGTATTTTATAAATAACTTTAAGACTAAAAAAACTGAAAAACAAGTGCAATGTGCAATCCTGGATTGGATCCTAGACCAAAAAGAATTTTCTTTTGTTGGAAGGATATTACTGAAGAACTAAGCTTAAATAATGTATGTTAGATAATAGTATTACAAGTTCCTGATTTTGGTAACTGTACTAAGGCTGTATTAAAGACTCTCTTTTTTGTTCTTCAGGAAAAACACTAAAGGGACATTACTTCCACAACTTACTCTCAGAAAGTTCACCCCAAAAATTTACAGGATACTACGGGAGGGGCAGCTACTCCAATCTGGATATTCCCTGCAGAAAGGCTTGCTGGAGATGAGCCCTGAGTCACATCTAGAAAGATGACTAAGAATGAGTCAGATAAAAGGGCATACTTGGTAAAGGACAGAGGTTCCGAAGAGTTGTGGATGTGCACTTCACACAGATTGTGACTAAGTGTGATGAGACTGTGTTTCTCCAGACATAATATGCTGTGTAAGAGCAGGAATTTCAAGTAAGTATGCGCAGGTGCCTGGGGGTTGCCAGGTCTGGAGAGAGCAGCAATCAAGGCAGCACTCGCAGGAGTACTGGGACATGGATCACAAGGAGGCAGGGGAGCAGAAAGGGCAGCAAGATGATACTTTACCAAATTTTACTCCCTATTCAATCCCAGCTCTTCTAATTTCAACTAAATGGAGAGTGCTTCAGGAACCTAACCTTTTTTTTTAAATGGGAGGGGGGGTGGACCTCAAAGACTTATTAAGGTAACTAATCAAATAAAAGTATTTTATTCGGACAAGGTAGTATAGTGTAGCCCTTAGGACCCATAGGTGCTTTGCACTCAGAAAATATAGCTTCAAGTCACATCTCTGCCATATTGTGGGATCCTGAGCAACATATTTAACTTTGAGCCTCAGTTTCCATAGCTATAAAAAAGAAACAATAAGCTATAAAGATTAAATGAGGCAATGTTGGTAAAGTTTACAGCATGACATCTAACACACAGAATATATTCAGTACATACATCAGACTTTATCGATACAAAATATTCTGCATAGGTCCCTGTTCCTTATTAAAAAACAAAACAAAACAAAACTTGAAACCATATTATAATTCGGTTACTGTATAAGATAGTAAAATGAACTGAATCAAGTCCAACCACTTCATCAAAAACACAAACTAGAGGCACCTGGCTGGCTCAGTCGGAAGAACATGCAACTGCTGATCCAGGGTTTTAAGTTTGAACCCCATGTTGATGTAGAGATTAGGTAAAAATAAAATCTTAAAAAAAAAAAACCCACAAACTAAACTCTACCTATGTAAGTACTATACAAGTTTTATAAACCATATTATGGTTTTTCACCTTACAATTCTGCTGAAACTTACTAATATAAACGCAAGGTTAAAATAAGAAATGAGGGCAGTTTCATTATTTAAATACCAGCTATGTATTTGAGGACATTATTTAAGTCTGGTGCTTTTTTCAATGTTAACTACTTGTACAAATATTTCACAACTGCAACTTTAACAAAAAATTATAAATATGACAAGGCTTGAATCTATTATTGATAATCCATTTTAGCACATTCTAAATAAACAGCTATGGACAGGCACGAAAGTGAGTAAGTCATTAAAGTAATTAGTAGGATCCATTTTAAGCAATAAAGTATAGAATATTACAAGGGGTTCCATTAAAAAAAAAAAAGGAATGTGGGGTATTCTGTGACAGGCCAGTAAGACAGCTGGAACAAAGCTGTTGGAGCGACAGCTGTGCACCATGTACTGTTCATCTTAAACCACAAACTAAAGTAACCCATGTCAGACAACTTCATTTGACTAATCAGCTCAGCCAATGGCTCCTTCCTGAAACTGCTACAGAGAAATCTAAGTAAATACATAATTTGCAACTAAGGAAGGAGAAAAAATATACAAAACATCAGTGTCTTTAGATGTAAAATTAAAAACTGAGACTTACAATCTAACATAGCAAAATTTTCCGTACTATTTTAACACCTGCTAAAATTACAATCGCAGAACCTATCAGACTTTATAATGGCAAAAAACAATCCCAAAATCCAACGTAATGAAATCTGTATTACTGATATGTAATCTCACCAATTTCTACTCCATTCTTAACTTTCAACCAAATGAAGTGTTTGATCATATAACACTGCAGCAATTATAGAAATTGTTAAGATTAAGTTATTTGATAGTTAAAAGAGCTAATCCAAAACAAGTTTGACAGGGAAATTCTGTGCCAGTATATGAAAACAATAAATTCATGTAGTACTCAATTAAGCTACTATAACCATTCATTTAAGCATCTGTAAGTCATTATATTATCACAGACCTAGTCCATTGTTCTATATTTCATCTCCGTTTTTCATTCCAAAAACCCATGAACCCTTCTCTAAACTTAAACTCAATCTTTTCTCAGTAAGATACACATTTGTGTATGCTTGCACACATGCATACATACACATAAGGAGAATTTCCCTACATTACTGACACACCTTAATTTCAGAGACAAAAGGGACAAAAATTACAAATTTCCTGGTCATGTATCGTTTCTACAAGATTTCTGAAATGTTGTACCTATCACAAAACTTCCTTTGCAGTTTGACTCAACTACTTGCTTACTATTCTTTTCCTTTTAGCTAACAAATTGCTGACTGTCGTAATCTCAACCACATGTCATCATTTAACCAAAAACAAGGCATTAAAAGAAAACCCACCAGGAAATAAGACAAAAGTAATAAATCTTAAGACCTTACTCTCAGGCTGTTTTACATTTCCTGAGTCAGAATTTCCGCAAAGAAATTAAAATAGGACTATCTTCTCCAAAGACTATTTTCAATAAAACTGAATGCTATGGATCAACTACTAAAATTTCTAAAATTCAAGATTCAATTAAAATGTACACATGTTGGGGGCATGTGGGTGGCTCAATGGGTTAAGCCTCTGCCTTCGGCTCAGGTCATGATCCCAGGGTCCTGGGATCGAGCCCCACATCAGGCTCTCTGCTCAGCAGGGAGCCTGCTTTCCTCTCTCTCTGCCTGCCTCTCTGCCTATTTGTGATCTCTCTCTGTCAAATAAATAAATAAAATCTTTAAAAAAAAAATGTATACATGCTATATATAATCTTTTAATTACAGAGAAACTCTGAAATCCAAAATGAAAAATAGTGTGGTACTTTGTTCTCTTCAGTAATTAGTGATTATGGAACCATAATAGATACAACTCATCTTTCTTTTTTTTTCAAAGAATTTATTTATTTATTTGACAGATAAAGATCACAAGTAGGCAGAGAGGCAGGCAGAGAGAGAGAGGGGAGGAAGCAGGCCCCCTGCTGAGCAGAGAGCCCGATGTGGGGCTCAAGCCCAGGACCCTGAGATCATGACCTGAGCCAAAGGCAGAGGCTTTAGCCCACTGAGCCACCCAGGTGCCCCACAACTGATCTTTCTTAAGACCCTCTTTTCCCCCAACTATTTACTGTATCTTGTTTAAGACCTAATACAAATAAATACTAACTAATATTTTGCTATATGATTACTTCTATGTAACAAAAGTATTCCTGGTCTATAACTTACAAAATATAAAATATAAAATGTACAAAGAAATACAACTAAGCCACAAACATTCAGGCAAAATATTCTGAATCTATAAAATACTCTACTGGGGTGTGTGGCTCAGTCATTATGCATCTGCTTTTGGCTCAGGTCATGATCTCCAGTCATGATCTCCAGGCCTTGGGACTGAGCCCTGAGTCAGGCTCCCTGATCAGCCGGGACTCTGCTTCTCCCTCTGCTTCTCTCCAAGCTTGTGCACTCGCGTTCACACCCATGTGCGCTCTCTCTCTTGCTCACTCAGTCTCTCTCTCAAAAAAATAGAATCTTTAAATTAAAAATAAATAGATAAATAAAATCCTCTAATAAAATACTTATTTTAAACATTCTAGTGTTTACAGGGTTGAAAACAATGATGCATAAGTGAATCAGACACAGAATGGTTAACTTGTTCAAAGCCATAGTCATATGGTGGCTAAACCAAGATCTAAATAAATACTGACTCACAAAAAGGATTCTCTGCACTACCTCAAGCTGTCTTTTCTCAGATAAGCAGCATGAATTTTTCCAGGTCTAGGAAATCCTTTAAAAAAACAAAAACATGGCAGCTGTGGTATTTAATTTCATAGACTGCATATGACTATGACAAAAACAACCACAAGGAGTAAGTTTCACAGTAACAACCTCTACTTTTAAAATAATCTCTACATTTATACTCTCAATGCAGGGGAAATAAAAGAATAAAAACAAATTTAATTAAGCCTACATAAAAATTTTTTAAAAAGAAAATATAAAAAGGATAAAAACAAATTTATCTAGATTATTTCACAAATACATAATCAAATTATACAATAAATGTAAATGGGCTGAATTCCCTAATAAAAGACAAAGACTCTCAAATCTGACTTTTAACATCACATTAAGTACTGTTCACAAAAGTTTACCAGAAAATGACCAAAAAAGAAATGCAAAATATAAATGAAGTAAATGCATACAAACAGAAAAGCAGAAATGGCAACATAATATCACAGAATCAAAATCAAGGTTAAACTCCACACAAGATACTACTGAATTTTAGTATTTAAAAAATATTAAATTCAATATGTTTAATATTGAATTTTCTAAAAGATTTTATTTATTTATTTGACAAACAGAAATCACAAGTAGGCAGAGAGGCAGGCAGAGAGAGAGAGGGAGAAGCAGGCTCCCTGCTAGGCAGGGAGCCCGATGTGGGGCTCAATCCCAGGACCCTGGGATCATGACCTAAGCATGAGGCTTTAACCCACTGAGCCACCCAGGCGCCCCTTAATATTTAATTTTAAAAGAAAGATTCAATAATAACATTTTATATACAAATGACATAGCATCAAAATAAAGCAAGGTAAGAAATATGAGAAAAAAAATAAAATGCAGTCTTCATGGGATATATTATAATAAATGTATTTCAGAGTTTCACAGATTAGATAAGAAAAAAGGGAAGATACAGAAGAGTTGAATAATATAATAAATTCCATTTTAATAGATTTGAATAAAACTTTGCACCTTGCAAGCTACAAATGAATACTGTTCTCTCATGTTCTTGGAATATTTACAAAAACTAATGGTATGTTTGGCCATTAAAAATCCTTAATATTCCAAAACAGAATGTACAGGTCATGTTCTTTGACCACAGCCCAACAAAGCTAGATATCCACAAAAGGAAAAAAAAAAGAAAGAAAGAAATCCACAAAAGGATCTACTCAATCCTTCGTCAAATATTTATTTTAAAAACTAAGGAAATAGCCAAACTGAAATTAAAATTATCTGAAAATGAAAAGTATAAGATTTCATATCAAAGGAAACCATGCAAAATCAGTCCTGTAATGCCTTTCCACAAAGCATTAAGGATACTGCAAATATTTTGGAAAATCTCTCACTAAAATTCTTTACAATACCATTAAAAATATACATTATAGGGATGCCTGGGTGGCTCAGTTGGTTAAGCGGCTGCCTTCAGCTCAGGTCATGATCCCAGCGTCCTGGGATCGAGTCCCACATCAGGCTCCTTGCTTGGCAGGGAACCTGCTCCTCCCTCTGCTTCTGCCTGCCTCTCTGTCTGCCTGTGCTCGCTCTCTCTCTCTCTCTCTAAATAATAAAATAAAATCTTTAAAAAAAAATTTTAAAAATACATTATAACATATAAATTATCTAAAGTACTATTGTGAAAAACAGATGGCAACCAATCTCATTTTTTTTTAAAAGCACAATACTGAGGTTTGCTGTGGGGGGATGGGGTAGCTGGGTGCTGGACATTAAGGAGGGCACATGACATAATGAGCACTGGGTATTATATAAGACTGAGAAATCACTGACTTCTACCTCTAAAACTAATAACACATTATATATTAATTGAATTTAAATTTAAAAAATAAAAGGAAAAAATTTTAATTTGAAAAGCAAAAACAAAAAGGTTAGGTATGAAATCATAAAAAGACATCTATACACAATACAATATAAAATAAGCATACTTCAGACTAGACACACACACACACACAAGCACACGCTAAGGTTAAAAAAAGGATTCTTTTTCTTCTAAGCCATTTCAATTTCTATACCTACAACAAGAAAAACCTCTGCCTTGATCTTCATTTTACAGCACGCACACACTCTCTCACAATCTCCCCAGCCTCTTCAGTGGCTCAATGCAGAAAGCTTAGCCTTGAAGGGTAAATAAATTTGAAAACTATCCCTTTTAACCATCTCTAATTCTCCAAAATTATACCTCTCAGCAAAATCCCAAAATTAACTGCATGTCATTGTGGGCTTAACAGAATTTCACATCTGTTGAAATCCTGCTGATACTCCAAAAATTATCACTCCCTGTTATCAACCTGCCTGCCCTTCAGCATCAAAAAAGATTGGGAATCAAAGTCTCCCAAAGCAGTTCTGAAAAACAGCCAGTTTTTCATCACCAACACCAGAACAGCTACATTTATAATACATTTTTAAAAACATATTCTACCACACAAGGACAAACTCCTCCCCTGGAAAAAGTTGTTTCCTTAAACAGTAACAAACTTTAGAAAATAGGTTTGTGGCCTTAAGAAAATGAAAACAAGAGAATATTACCATTGGTTAATATCAGATTGAGATATCAAGGGCATTAAATTGGTTTGAGACCATAATTACATTTCACATCCAGAAAATTTCATCAATGACACAGAAGACAAATTTAACAATTTCTCCTAGATGGAGACTATCTTATTCTTTTTGCTGATTGACTTAACACAATATGGTATGATTTCAGAGAATCAATGCATAAATAGTATTTCATAAGATGACTGAGAAAATGAATAAAAACGGAAAAGAAAACCTTCCCAGACCTGAGAGTGTTTCATCATTTTCCAGGGAAAACTAGTGAACAGAGAAAAGTTCTTCTCATAATAATCATAATCATTTCCAATGATGAAAGAAGGTTACAAGCATGCAAGTAAAAAATAAGTTATTCCTGCAGAATGGAGACTTAAGGTCAGTCAGCCAAATAAAGGTAAAGACATGGAAAACAAAGATATGCCTCTATTATTTTAATACAAAATGTTGGGGCCCAATAATTTTACATCCAGCCAAATCATCACTGATCATGCAAAAGTAAATATCTTCAGTATTGTTTCAGTAAAAAGCACCTGAAAGTATTCTCTAAATCACAATTCAAAATAAAAACTGTTGATGGGGAGCCTGGGTGGCTCAGTGGGTTAAAGCCTCTGCCTTCAGCTCAGGTCATGATCTCAGGGTTCTGGGATCAAGCCCCGTATCGGGCTCTCTGCTCAGTAGGAGCCTGCTTCCCCCTCTCTCTGCCTGCCTCTCTGCCAAAAAAATTTAAAAAGTCTTAAAAAAAAAAAACTGTTGATAAAGTCTATTGTAAGCACTGAAACCAGTTAGAATGATACAAATGGCAAATAAAAGCAATAACCCTTCATGAGAAAGGGATTAATACCATTATCATTTACTATTATAATTATAAGAGCAAATTAGAATGTAAAAGACAAAAAAATCTTTTAAAAACACTGCAACACACACTATCGGTATCTTTAAATAAACTATTTGGTATCTTTAAATTTGTGAAAGGGACAGGTGCAAACAGTGCTAAATTCCTCATTTCCCATAACTGGGAATAAAACACCATTATTCTGTTTTTTCTAATTAGATATGTTTAAGATTATGAATAATTTTTTAAAGATTTTTATTTATTTATCACAGAGAGCACACAAGGAAGGGCACCAGCAGACAAAGGGAGAAGCAGATTCCCTGCTGAGCCAGGAGCCCAATGCAGAACTCGAACCAAAGACGCTGAGATCATGACCTGAACCAAACGCAGACACTTAACCTAACTGAGCCACCCAGGTGTCCCAAGATTATGAAGGATTTTAAGGTAAATCTGAGTCATTAAAAAGAGAGCCAGTGTGAGAGAATCTACCATTCAAATCTACCACAGAGCACAGGGGGGAAAAAATTATGAATACAAGATTAGTGTAAAGGGAGGTCACTGTGCTAAAGATCATGGCCAAAATCAGTAGTCACCCAACATAAATTTTTCAACCTTTCTCTCAAAAGATACCTGGCTAGAAAATTAGGCAGAAATTTTCTCCTTAAACAGAAACAAAGTCGGTCCCCTTTTTGTCTCAACTTGGTTTCTCTGGGTTTAATTTCATTCAGCACCTAGCTACACTGAGAATGAAAACCAGATTTTGTTAACATAACTGAGTAAAACAAACTGCTTAATATCATTACCTAAAGCAACATCAGAAGCGTTGGTTTCGATCACTTGGTCAAGGTGATGTAAGCCAGGTTTCCCCACTGTGGTTATTATTTTCTCTTGATAATATCTCATGGACAGATACTTTAAGACTATATTAATATCCAGCGACTCTAAAATCCACTAGCCCTAACATCTATTTATGGTTCTGACTCAAATCAATTGTTATGATGGCCAAATAGTGATTTCCTAATTCACCATTGCCTCTGAGAGCTTATTTAGATTTCTTAAGGAAGAACTTCCCTTCCAACTTCATTTTTTTATTTATCCCTAAGGATTCACAGACTCCTACTTTATGGATAGTAACCAATTACTATAATTATTTTGTTATATTGTCCCCGAATTAGCCAATGGGAGTCCTTCTGGGTTGGCTGTCTCTTTATTTTTTTTTTAATTATTTATTTGACAGGGATCACAAGTAGGCAGAGAGGCAGGCAGAGAGAGAGGAGGAAGCAGGCCCCCTGCTGAGCAGAGAGCCCGATGTGGGGCTCGATCCCAGGACCCCGGGATCACGACCCGAGCTGAAGGCAGAGGCTTTAACCCACTGGGCCACCCAGGGGCCCCTTGGCTGTCTCTTTAACATGTCACCATCATTTTGTTTTTTGAGCACTTCCTTACTTTCTGACTCTACATGATACTCCAAGCTCATCTTCTATTTTTCCCTGGCCTAGCCCTGGGATCAGTCATTTCTCTAAGGTTCCTGTTAGTAAAGAATAGTATTGAGAAACCAAGATGTGGCACTAGGTATTTTCACTGCTAATGGGGAGTCACTGTTTCTTTCTTTTTTTTTTTTTTTTAGATTTTATTTATTTATTTGACAGAGAGATCACAAGTAAGCAGAGAGGCAAGCAGAGAGAGAAGGAGAAGCAGACTCCCGGCTGAGCAGGGAGCCCAATGCAGCACTCGACGAGATCATGCACTAGCCGAAGGCAGAGGCTTAACCCATTGAGCCACCCAGGTGCCCCAGTCACTGTTTCTAGGCACTCTTAGCAGAGAGAGCTGGAAAAAAGATGCACAGATGAATGTATGCGTATTAATATGCATCTAGTTCTGCAACTATAATTTTTAAACCATGAATTTATGCCAGTATCTTCAATTCCAATCAAGCATCAGAGTTGATCCTAACTTTCCCCCTTTCCACAGTGAAAACAAACAGTGAGAAAGTTGGCTCCCATTTTCCAAAATGAACTTACTTATTTGCTTAATCTTAGTATAGAAAATAATTTCAGAATTGAAAACCCATACCTCTGCAACACACACACACACACACACACACAGCCTATTAACTAGAGTTCAATGTTTGTTTCAAGTACATTGTTTCAAGTCTGTCTTTATCCTGAGGACATAGTCCAAACACAAAGTTCAAAAGTTAGGGTTTTTTTTCCCCCCTTCGGTGTGGTTACGTTACTCATCTGAAATAAGGTTCAGTTCATTTATTTGTTTGATTTCCACCTTAGGGTGGCCTTTTTCTTCATCACTTGATTGTACTGGTGTCTGCTGTTTATGGACTGAGTATGTGAAACATTAAACATGGTTCCGAAAGTCAGAAGTATCCTCGGAAAGGTCACCAACCCTATTCTCTCTACTCCTTCCCCCTCATTCCTACCCACTCCCTATGGCTAACCAATCTCGTTAATCTCTGCTTTATCCACTCAGTGCTGAAAATACATACTTTCTTATTTCCCCTTCTTTCTTACACTGCACGTTATACCGTAGATACTTTTGCACTTTTTTCACTGAACAATTTATCCTGGAAAGCACTTCCTATCAGTTCATAGGGAACTTTCTTATTTTTTTTTTAATAGGTACATAATGCTCCACTGGGCAAATGTACCACATTTTATTCAATCCTCTCCTATTCTGTAAATTGTTTATTTTTTAAATAAACGCTGTGAGCTCATACATGTGTATTTTCATACTCGTGGAAGTGTATTTTCAGGGTAAATTCCTAGATCTGGGATTACTGAGTCAAAAGGTAAACACATATACAGTCATATCTATGTCTGTTATATGTCTCCTGATACAGTGCACTAAGAACAACTCATTATTTCTGTGTTATTCCTGCCCCCAAAAATGCATAAGCCAAATTTAACCATGAGGAAACAAACTCGCATAAGCCAAATTTAACCATGAGGAAACAAACTCATATTAAGGGAACTCTACAAATAACTTACACTCTTCAAAAATGTCAATGTCCACGGGACGCCTGGGTGGCTCAGTTGGTTAAGCAGCTGCCTTCGGCTCAGGTCATGATCCCAGCATCCTGGGATCGAGTCCCACATCGGGCTCCTTGCTTGGCAGGGAGCCTGTTTCTCCCTCTGCCTCTGCCTGCCACTCTGTCTGCCTGTGCTCGCTCTCTCTCTCTCTAACAAATAAATAAATAAAATCTTAAAAAAAAAAAAAAAATGTCAATGTCCTAAAACACAAAGACTAAAAAACTGTTCCAAATTAAAGACATGGAAACAGAATGCAGTGCATAATCGGAGATTTTCTTATGCTATAAAGGGCATTATTGGGACAACAGGCAAAATGTGAAAAAGCTCTGCGTATTAGCTTAGTAATATATCAATGTTAATTTCTGATTTTGGTTGTACACTATGTTTATGTAAGCAAATGACCTTGTATTTAGGAAATATACATGGAGGGACTTAAAAATAAGGGGTCTTTGTCTTCAATTTACACTCAAATGATTAAAAAAAACAGCATAGATTGGGAAGGGATAAAATAAATATGGTAAAATGTTAGCATCTGGAAAACCTAAGTTTTTTTTTTTAAGCAACATTGGATGTTACTTTGACTTTTATATCCATACTTCGACTACTGAACATGTACTTACTTGTATACAAAGCTCTTTCTCCTAGAAAAAAACATCACCATATAAGGTGACAAGGTAAGTTGGCAGGCAATATTAAACTACTAATATATACAAACAACAAATTCTGTAACTATAATATTTTTCATTAAACTATAATTTAATGATGTGTAGCCAATAAACAATCACATTGCTTTTCTAGAACACTAAAAACAAAATATAATTTATAAGGTGACAAGGAACTCGTTCTATGTCTCCAGTAGCATAATTTTAGACAACTTATACTTCTTTGTTTCTTTCAGAGCCACATATAAAATAAGTGGGTATATAAATCTTTGTCTTTTTCATAAAAGCCTGAGAGCTGTTTCTCTTTACAAAGTAAAAATAAATCAAAGGTCTACCAAGGACATTACTTTAAACTAAGTTTCAATCCCAAACACAGACTCAGCAACTCTGCCCAAAGTAATTCAAGATCAAGGCCTTGCCAGAAGATTCACTATTAACTCCACAATGTCTACTGACAGTGTAAAAGTGTTTTATTCACTATCGCTTTTCAGTAAGGAGGGCATACAGAACTAATACTCTAAAGACACTTCTATTTTTCCTCGGAAGGAAGAAAAGATGGAAGGAAGGGAGAGGGGAACGGAAGAGAGGGAAAGAAAGGAAGGAATAAATCTTTGCACAGCATCAGAAAATCTGTTTCAATTTTATGATCAATTACTTTGAAAATGGAACCTTCAGGGGCTCCTAGGTGGCTCAGTCACTTAAGTGTCCAATTCTTGATTTTGGCTTAGGTCATGATCTCAGGTTCATGAGATCAAGCCCTGTGATGGGCTCCCGGCTCAGCAGGGAGTCTGCTTGAGATTCTCTCTCTCTCCCTCTATCCCTCCCCCTGCCAAAAATAATAATAACAAAAATAAACAAAAAATTTAAAGGAACTTTTAAAATTAAAAAAGCAATACTGCTTTTAAAAAAAATCTCATTTCAGGGCACCAGTGTGGCTCAGTTGATTGAGTTCTGCCTTCGCCTCAGGTCATGATCCCGAGGTCCTGGGAGGGAGCCCGACTCGGGGCTCCCTTGCTCAGTGGGGAGCCTGCTTCTCCCTCTCCCTCTGCTACTGCCCCTGCTTGTGCTCTCTCTATATCAAATAAATAAATAAAAATCTTTGAAAAAAAAAAAAAGTCTCTCTTCCCACCCGGTCCCCTGTTTTAAAGTTACCAGTTTAATTCCTAACCAAATTAACAACTACTTTCACTTCAAAGTTTGCAAAGACCCACATTTCAGCCTCACAAGTGAATTAAAAATCTCATCCCAGTAGGCAGCTGCCTGTCATCATCACTTTGCCTTCTAATGGTATTATATCAAGGGGGAAAACAGGATTCTTGACCTATTCAACAGAAATGTCCCCACTACACCCCTGCAACTTTCCCCATCCCATTAAAAAGAGATGCACACATATTAGAGAATGAGTAAGAAGAATGAGTTTTAAGAGACCTCAGGTTAGAATTTCTCTGCTTCTCCTCTAACAAAAGTGGCCATCCTCTTCCTTGCCTGCCTACCATTTCTACACAGGAGCGATCAGCAGATCCACTTCTGGTGTTACTAAAATAATCTCCAATAAGAACCACCATCAGGAAAGGTGCCTTATTTTTCAATACTAAGAATTCATTTGTAAATTACTCTGAAAACGTAAAGCAATAGATTTGCACACAAAAAGATAAGCCTATAGTTTCAGATTCACAGACACGAGTTATTTTAAATGACTTATAACTGCAGAGTGTCTTCAAGATGTTGCAGTAGAGCACCAATTCCAGAACCTAAACTCATGCCCTTCACACATGGATCAGTTAACTATAACATAATACATGAGTCTTGAAATCTCTTCTAGGATCTCTGCCCCAGGAAAAGTCAAAGAAAAAGCATTCAGTGAAAGACAAACTGAGTAAAAAGGAAGGTCTGAGTCAGGTCCAGACTAACAGGTTGTAAGACTGACTAAAACTCAACAAGTGAGCAATCAACTACCCCCTACACACCTCAAAATCTGACACATTGCTCAATAAAGTCAGGATGCTAAACAAAGCCTAGAAGCTGGGAAATTCCTCTAATTCTGTAAAACTCGGGTGTTCTCTTCTGAGAGCAGGTAAAGCATTAACCCAAAACCCCAATAATTACTCCAAATTTCCTAAAAATCAACTTGCAACTGATAAAAAGAAGTTTCCCCAACTCAAAACGGGATGAACATTTATCACCTAAAGACCACACAATGTGAAAAGGGGAATCTGAGGCTGGGGTGGGAGGTAGGGAGTGCTGAAGCCTTAAGAGACCAGATTATGTGTCAAGCAAAAATGAAGAAATTACAAAGTCTGTTTTGGAAGAATAAGATAATAATAGCAGCAAATAAAACCAGGTAACAATTATTATTAACTTACTCTGTAGATGGCATTGTGCTGAATGATCTGCCACGTTATTGTATTTATTCCAAAAACCCTAAAGATACTATTATTAGTCTCCCTTTTTAGAGGAGACTCAGAGAACCCAAGAAACTTGACTAAAGACACACAGCTAGTTAACTAAATAAGAACCTAGAATTTCAAAAGCACAGAGATTTGTTCACCCAAACTCAACATTTTATGGAGAAAAATAAAAAAAACTAAAGCCTTGAAAAGACTGAGAGATTAAGAGATTCCCCAGCATCACCTGAGTAGAGAGATCTAGAATCCAGATATGCAAAACTCTCTCCATTTCACTTGGTACAATGTTAAGATCATTTCCTAACTACAATTTACTCATCATTTAGGTATTCTATTTACCAACAAAAACTTAAAACATTTTTCAAAAAACTATGAACAACAGAAACATTAACTCCACATATTTTACATTTTTATACAGACACTTTATTTGCTAAATTCATTTTTAAAGAGGAAAAGGCACCTCAAATTGAGCAATTACTGCCTTAACTTCCTATTTTGCAGCTCGTCATATGCATTGATCCCAGTACATCTAAGGTTAAAAAAAGTCAAGACTAAAGACAAAGTCGTTTTTAAATTCTCCATTCCCCAATTTACTATATATTTTCTGCTCAAGATTATGTAAGAGAAAAATATATACTGAACACTAAAAAGTGTCATTTCAGAAGCCCTAAAAAGTAAATAAAACCAATTTGTGTCATCCTGATCTCCTACAACAAGAACTGACTTCCACTTGTTAAGATTATTATCCTCCTGCCATCTCTTCTCCAATTACCACTGCTAGACAATCACAGCAGAACGAATTTTAATTTCCCAAGAGTCAGACAATAAATAGTGGTTCTATTAAGTGTAGATGATAAATAGTCACTTTAGCTCCACAGTATAAGATTAATATAACAACAATAATGTCTGTAGACTTCTTATACAGTAGGCATTGTTTTCAGCCCTTGACATAGATCAACTCATTTAATTTTCACCACAAGAGTATGTGGTACTGTGTATTTCCCCAGATTACGGATGGGGAAAATTTAGATACTGAGAGATTAAGTAATTTATCTAAGATTATACATGCAGCAAGTGGCAGAGTTGAGACTCCGTCCAGGTGGACTGGTTTCTACTTCTGCAAAAGTCCCCTCAGAGTCAGAGCCTACTTAATGCTCCCTTTCACTGGCTCCAGCTCATCTGCCTCTCCCACTCCCCTCCTTGCCTGCCTTCTCTCTCTCCCAACTAACATATAACTTCCCCCATACTCACATACTCTCTCCCTACCACCAAGCCTATACAGTACTGTTATTAATTCTTCCCAAACGGACTTTTCCCCAATTCTTAATTCCCTTTTGCATTTAAATGTGATACAGAATTATATACATAGACACTTATACTAATAGCCATCATTAACTGAGCACACACTATGTGATAGACAACAGTGCTAAGGACATTCAAAAGATCATAAACAATGTGTGATCCCATCCCTTTTGCTGATGATTAAACGGAGACTCAGGGAAGCTGAATATTCTGGCAGTGTTCTCACAACCAATAAATGATAGAGCAAGATAAACACATTGACTCAAAGGTCACTTATTCTCCATGTATACATATGTGTGTGTTTCTCATCCATACACGGTTCATTTACTTCTTTCATACCATCCAGGACAGTACTATTCATAAAGGAGGTGTTTCTTTAACAAATGAATTCTAGAGATTCATTTTTTAAAATAGCAATTACTATTATCTTAGCAGTTTCTAAAACTATTTCCCAAAAACAAAGGGTTCCAATACCTTAATTAAATAACTTACAGATTTAAATACATTAGGATAGTCCCCTCCCCGCCCAACAAAGGACCTAAGTATGTGTAGTTTAACCTTTCAGGTGACACTTTACTAATACTGGAACCCAGGACTCTTTTCTCACTCCTCACCACCACTGCCAGCCCCCCAAGTACAATCTCCAAAGAAAGGTTAAGCTATAAACTGTTTTGCTTTGCCATCAGTTAAAATCTCTCTTGGCCATAGCGAAATAGCAAAAACACAATATCCCTGATTCTGCAGCCTGCTAAACTTAAACCAATCTCACCTCTTACTCAGTGTGATTTTTTCTTAAACCCACTTAATGAGCATACTGTAAATGCTCATTACATAAATATCTTCTCTTCCTGGACACAAAGGTTTTAGCAGTAGTTTTTAACTCCTTGAAATATTTTTTTGAAATATTTTAACAGCAATTATTGCTCATTTAGTCAACGTGAAAGGTAACAATCACATTTATGCTAACAGTACTCTGTATTTTAATGTCACTCTAAGCGTTAAGTGAAATGAAACAAGCCATTCATGTATCCCAGCTGATAACAGCTGGATGAAACGGAAACCAGAAATCAATTCTTCACCAAGGCATCTTAACAGTATTCTTGATATAGTAAGAATATCTTTGTTACTGTTATAAAAGGGTACCTTCGTTCTCTCCTAGCATATGCCACACCTTTTAGATTGACAAAAGCAGAGAGACATCTGGGTTTCTCATTTTTTAAATCCCCGAAAAGATCACTCAAACCTCTTAACAAGGGCAAATCCTAAGAATGAAGAATTCCACCGCCCTCTTCTTTACCACAAGCCACGACTTTCGCCTCTAGCGACCAGAGAGAGCAGGGAGTGGAGGAGTGGGTAGTTGGAACAGATACGGAAGGCACGCCCGGGTGGGTCATCTCCTAGCCTGGCCCATCCCAAACTTCACCTTGGCAAAGCGAGAAGCAGGAAGGCACCAGGAATTCCTAGGAAATGGTCTCACCCCTATCGGAGAACATTCTTAACTTCCTCGAAGCCACCATTTCCCTCGGGCATTATCACACACTCCCACCCGGACATATTACCTAAGAGATTACTTAAAAGAAAAGCACAAACACACACAAAGAGAAACACACAGCTCGAAGCGGGCAGCTCGGGCTCAGCGTGCGCGGAGAAACCCGCAGACCACGCGGAGCCGCGGCCAAGCTGCCACCGCGATCGCACCGACGGTGCAGGAGGCGGCCGCGGCGGCTGAAAGCCCAGCGCTAGGGGCTGCAGCCCCGCACCCGACGCCCCGAGACCCAGCCGCGGGGCAGGAAGCCCCGCGCGGCGGCGCAGCCTCCCGGGAGGCTCGGCCCCGACCGGAGCGATAAGGTGGATCGGCTCTTCCCACCCTGCCAGCTCCGCCCTCCCGGACACATTCCTGAGAAGCCCGACTCCCCGGACGCCGACCAGGGCGCCGGGCAGGCAGGAGCGCGGCGCCACGGCCGCAGGGCAGGAGGGCAGAGCCCGGCCCGCACCACCCCCAAACTCGCCCCCGGCCCGCGCGGCGCCTCTGGGGCGGGGTCGCGGCAGCCGCCCAGCCACAGGTAGCGCGAGCCCCCGCCCGCCGCCGCCCCGGCGCCCCCGGCAGGCCCACTCCAGGCACCTGGATGAACTGGATGGTGAGCGCCGACTTGCCCACGCCGCCTCCGCCGACCACCACGAGCCGGTACTTCTCCTGGCCGGAGCCGTCCCGCCAGCCGGCCGCGGCCATGGGGACGCCGCCGAGCCCGCCCGGCCACGCCGAGCCGCCGCCCGCCCTAGGCCCGGCTCCGGAGACGTGTGCGGCCGGCGGGCTGCGGGCGAGCGGCGGGCGGGGGTCCCGGGCGCCGGGAGCTGCCGGGAGGGCCGCTCCGGGCGGCAGCGCGGCGCCCGGGCTGGCCGGGTCCCGCCCGAGGCGCGGAGGAGCGGGAAGACCACAGGGGCCAGGGGCGGCAGCGGCCGGGGGGCGCGCGCTCCTCCACACGTCTCCGCAGCGCCAGCCGAACGCTGCCTCCAGCGCCGCTACAAATGGCCGTCTGGGGGCCGGGCTGCGAGGCTGAGGTGCTGCATATGCATGAGGGGGCGGGGCGGGGCGGGGCCGCGCTGGCCTGGGCTGAGACTCGGGCGCTGACCCCTGCCGGCTCAGACCTCCGCGGACCCGCCCCTGCCGGCCCTCGACAGTGAGAGTGAGTTGAGGGAGCGCGTGAGTGATTGTGAGGGTGTAAGGTGTGGGAGTGAGATTCAGGCGCTGACAGAGGGCGACTCAGACCCCCGCGACCGGACCCCTCCGATCCCTTGACAGTGAGTGTGTGTGTGTGTGTGTGTGTGTGTGCGCGCGCGCGCGCGCGCGCGTGCGCGTGTAGGAAGAGTGGGTGTCAAGTGGGAGCTGGAGGAAGACAGTAGACGGAGTGTGACCATAACTGTGCAATGTCAGGGATTGTCAGGGATTCCGTGGATGAAAAAAATACAGTATGTGAAGGCGTTTTGAAAAATAGAGCTGTTGTCATCTTAACTCAGTTTCTGTAGGAGAGCAAATACTCTGTTTTAAGAATACAGCTGGTGATCATGATTGTGTGAAAAATAGTGTGTGGCAGTGATTGAGGATCAGAACTGTGTCACAGTAGTTGTGTGTGCGATGGGTTGCAGCAGGGAGGGTGGGTGAGGAACGTGACAGTGACTGAGTGAGCATGGGGAATGTCACAGTAATTGAGGGTGCATGGACAAGAGTGAATGGGACAGGTTTCGTATCTGTCAGGAGAGCATCCTAGTAGCTGCATTTATGTGTGAGAAATATGTGGTCATTGTCTAGAGGAGTGTAAGTGAGAGGTTAGTTTGTAATTATGGACACAGTACATACCAGGCACTTACCCAGTGCTAGAGATCCTCTCCTGAACAAAGCCATATCCCTGCCCTCAGAGAACTTATAGTCCAGTGGGGGAGACAGTCAGGACAACGACAAAATTATCAGGCATAATGATAAGCACTGTAACTATTAAGCACCACGCAGCATGTGTGCCCATAGCAGAAGCATTCCCCCGAGAACTGAGTGGTCAAGGAAGGCTTCCTAAAAGATCTGAAGAACAAATAATAGAGACAGGTGAATAATTAGAAGAAAGGTATTCCAGAGAAAGGAAAGTGCATGTGCAAAAGTCAGAGCTGAGAAGAATTGTGTCACGTGATTTGGAATGGATTGGGGAAGTTTGCATGCCGGTGATTGTGAGGGGAAAGGGATTATGGGGCCATCTGGGTGGCATAATTGGTTTCTGCTCAGGTCCTGATCTTAGGGTCATGGGATCTAGCCCCACCTTGGGCTCCCTGCTTAGTGGGGAGTCAGCTTGCCATTCTCTCTTCTCTTCGCTCTAACCCTCCCACTAGTTCTCTCTCTCTCTCTCTCAAATAAAGAAATAAATCTTTTTTTTAAGTGATTATCTATGTGTATGGCAGTTTAACCAAATGTAGCAGGAATCACAGCTCTATGTAGAGGTAGTATCAGGTAGTAGATAAGACCATAGGCCCTGGGGCCAAACAGTCTGGATTCAAATCCTAGCTCTTCTACTAATGGTATGATGTTGGGAACTGAAACTCTGTGCCCCCAAGTTTCGTCTTCCCTAAGGACAGTAAGGCTACTTACCATAAGGGTTGTTTTGTTGTTGTTGTTGTTTTTGAGTAAGAATCAAACAAGCTAATACCTATAAAGCACATGAAACAGTGCCTGCTTCTATGGCAGTTTTGGAACATGAGGGCAAGTTTTTGGACACTACCTAGTGACTTCTTCGGAACCAGCAGAAAAGGGGCACCTGGGTGGCTCAGTGAGTTAAAGCCTCTGCCTTCGGGTCAGGGTCCTGGGATCGAGCCCTGAATCGGGCTCTCTGCTCAGCGGGGAGCCTGCTTCCTCCTCTCTCTCTGCCTGCCTCTCTGCCTACTTGTGATCTCTGTCTGCCAAATAAATAAATAAAATCTTAAAAAAAAAAAAAAAGAATACAGCAGAAAAAATGCTATATAACTTCCAAGGCTAGGTCAGAAGAGGCCATGCAGCTTCCACCTGTTCTCTTGGGATTCTCACTCTGGGAGAAACAAAGTAAGAAGTTTGGCTACCCCAAGACTCCCATGCTAGCAAGGCCACATGTAAGCATGCAAGTCAAAGGTCCAGCTGAGCTCCAGTAGACCTCTAGCATCAACCCCCAGCCTCAGGAGACATCTTGGATACCCAGTGCTGCCGAACCTTCAGCTGAAGGCAGTTACTCCTGGCCTCTGAGAGACCTGCATGAGACACCCCAGACCAGCCCTTCCTGATCCACAAAATGATGAGCAAAATAAAGTAGTAAACTGGTTGTCCTTCTTTCACTTTTTCATCTGGAAATTATTTCCATGTGTAAAGAATAAAGTACACCTTTACCCAACCTTTACCCAAATTCCACTACTGTGAACATTTTACCCCCCTATTTCTCTCTCTTTCATATATATACATATATATATACACACATACACATATATATAAATTTATGATTATATATCTGATTATTTATATATAATCCATATATAAAAATGAATTTTTTGAACCATTTAAGGGTAAGTTACTGACATTATGGCCCTTTGTCCCTAAGTACTTCAGTGTATATTTCCTAAGAATAGGGATATGATCTCATATAACTATAGTACAGTTATCAACTTTAGTAAATTTAATACTGATATGAATATTTTTTATTTTTTTATTTATTTTTTTTATGAGAGAGAGAGAGAGAGAACACAGGCAGGCAGAGAGGCAGGCAGAGACAGAGGGAGAAGCAGGCTCCCTGCCGAGCAAGGAGCCCAATGTGGGACTCGATCCTAGGACGCTGGGATCATGACCTGAGCCGAAGGCAGCCGCTTAACCAACTGCGCCACCCAGGCGTCCCTGATATGAATATTTTTACCTAATCTAAATTGATATTCCAATTTGGCCGTTTGACTCAGTAATGTGCTTTAGAGCACTTCCCTCCCCACCCCCCTAGCACAGGATCCAGCCCAGGGTCAAACAGGTACAAACTGGTTGGGTTTTTTTGTTGTTGTTGTTGTTTTGTTTTTTTTTAAAGATTTTATTTATTTATTTTGTCAGAGAGAGTGAGCACAGGCAGAGGCAGAGGGAGAAGCAGGCTCCCTGCCGAGCAAGGAGCCCTATGTGGGACTCAATCCCAGGACGCTGGGATCACGACCCAAGCTGAAGGCAGCTGCTCAGCCAACTGAGCCACCCAGGCGTCCCCAAACTGGTTGTTTTAAACACCTATATTTTTGCAGGAGGGGGAGCAAAATATTTGTTACACAGCAGTCATAGCCAGAAAGGCCTCAATGACAAATATTATCATCAATGTGAAAAGAAGGAGGAGAGAGAAAAGAAAGAGGGGCCTCAAAGAAGTGCTGAGAAAGGGCCAGTTAATCTTCCCACAAATGTCTCTCAATGTCTGCCTAGCCCTAAAATTTCCCATAATCCCTCAGGACCAAGAAGATGACCAAAGTGTCCTGCTTATGCCCCTTGCCTTCTGAAGTACCAGCCTATTTTCAGTAGAATCTATTTCAGTCCACCTCTTTGTGAGCTGCTTCTATGCCTGAGTCCTGACCAAGATTCTCCTTCCTTCCTACTCTGCACCACTACGATCCCTGTGTATAGGACAATTCCTGAAACCAAGCAAGCAAACCCATCCTATAGGAAATATGTGCCGGTTGCCTCCCAGTCATCCATTTCTCCCTCCTGTCAAATAATATCTCCAAATTTCCTCTCTAGTTTATGAATGGCACCCACGCGCAGCTCCAACGGTTCACTCTAATTCACTCAAGATTATCAACCTCCAACTAGCCACAGTAACTAGCTGGAGGGTGGGTGGATAGCCTAGGTCAGGACAATCCGGAAGGGATTCAACTGTGGCATCAAAACTACAATGAGATACCACTTTGCACTCCTTAGGATCATGGTGATAAAAAAGCCAGATAATAACAATTGTTGACAAGAATGTGGTGAAACTAGAACCCTCACACACTGCCGGTAAGAATGTAATATGGTGCTGCTGCTTTGGGAAACAATCTGACACAGTCTGACATTTCCTCAACAGGCTAAAACATGGACTTAACTATATAACCCCTCAGTACAGATCCAAGATAAATGAAATCATATGCCCATACAAAAACTTGTATATGTAAGTTCATAGCAGCATATTCATACTAGCCAAAAAGTAGAAAGAAACTGACTGTCCATCAACTGATGAGTAGTTAAACAAAATGTGGTATATTCATACAACAGAGCTTTATTTGGCAATAAAAAAGGATGTCCAAGGAAGAAAATCCATAAAGGCAGAAAGTAGATTAATGGTTTCCAGGACTGAGGGAAAAATGCTGAGTGACTGATAATGGGTATGGGGTTTCTTTCTGGAGATAGGGACATATTCTGATATTAGATAGTAATGATGGTTGCACAACTCTGTAAATATAGTAAAAAAACACTGAATTACACACTTTTTAAAGTGAATGTTATGGTATATGAATTAAACTTTAATAAAACTATGGGAAGGGCACCTGGGTGGCTCAGTTGGTTAAGCAACTGCCTTGGGCTTGGGTCATTATTGTCCAGAGTCCTGGGATCGAGTCCCACATCGGGCTCCCAGCTCCATGGAGAGTCTGCTTCTCCCTCTGACCTTCTCCCCTCTCATACTCTCTCTCACTCTGTCTCTCTCTCTCTCTCAAAATAAATAAATAAAATCTTTTTTAAAAAAATAAATAAATAAAACTATGGGAAGAAAATATTCAATTGCAGGATTTTATCTGAGCTATCAAGGAAATGTTTTTTATTTAAAGATGTCCCCTGTATCATCTCTATTCCTTTTTTTATTATTACTATTATTTGAGTCAAAGTTGAGTGTTCAGCAAGCAAGAAGCTTATAGGCTCAACTCCACTGAGACTTCTATTCCAAAATGTTTCTTGCCCTTAGAAAATACCCCAAAAGCCTACACAAGAAGAAACCTCTATAAAAAGAAATCATTGATGACATAGGAGAATATGGGAAAGAAAGAACTAGTTGTCATTCGAGCCAAATAAAGATGAATTTTCATCTTAATCTGGAAAGTTTCCTTCTCAAGTAGCTGGAATAAAATAGGGAAATATGTAAATCTTTACAAAAAGAATGACCTACAAACTTGGAAAGAATGGTAGGGATCATTCCCCTTCCCCTACCGAAAGAAATCCTGTGACTAGGGAAAGAATTTCTTTCCCAATGTCACCTAGCAAGTTGTTAGCAGGACACAGGTCTTCTGACTCCCCTGCTTAGAGCACTTTACCTCATGCCAAGCTGGGTGTTATCCAGAACCCCGCAGAGCCTCATAGCACAGAGATGGTGTAGTGCTACCGATCAAGAGACCTGTTGAATGCATCATTTTGGCTTAAGCTGAGTGACTGTCTGGCTAAAGGACTGTTGACAGGCAGATTCAAGACCTGATTTGGCCAGCCGATGTGTTTTGGTGCATAACTTAATTTTTTAATCGGATTACCAACATGTAATTGAGTTATCAATATTTTAAAATAGGATATCTCACAAACAAATCTGGATTTCTAACTCTTCCCAATAAAATTAAATGGAACATCTAGCAACATCAGGTCAACATTATCATATGACAACTGGGTCCAGGTAGGTACAGGCTGCCCTTGAGAAAAGGTCTAGGATGCTCCTGTCCTTTAAAGTCACCAGCAGTCTTATTACATCCCATCCCAATTGATGTTACCTGCCTGGCCTTTGTGGGCTTTAAGTGTTTGCCAATCTTACTACGATCCGCCAATGCTCTTCAGCTGGGATGAAGAACCTGGGCTCCCCTACCTGCCATCTTGATAACTAAGACTCAGAGGTTGTGTATTTATATACCCAAAGCAAACCTGAGACACCTCCATAGCTGAGAACTCTTGGAGGAGAGTAGACGCATCCGCGTCCACTGTAGTTCAGAACAAACAATGACCTTCTCATCTGGAATGTTGGTGACTCACCATCTCTAAAAACCACCATTGCCCAAATACCATCCCTGGCCCATCCCAGAGAAAGGATCTAAGGGTGGAGTGGGGAAGGAGGTACTGCTGAAATGAAGATCCCCCTGACCTCATCTATAGCTGAGTCAGAGAGAGCCCGGCCCGATAACCAAAGAGGGCCAAACCCCAGATCAGGGAGCATTCAGCTCTTACCGTGGTTGATGGAAGCACCCCATCCACTTACTTCCTTAATGGGCCTCTGCTCCTAATGTGAATGAATGGCTGGTGGAGAATGAAACAGCCCAGCAGGAGCCGCGTGCATCTGAGATGAGACAGATGCACAAATCTATTCCTTGTTTAAAGATCACACTGCTAAGAATAGAAACTGAAACACACGCTGTAGCGTGGGCACACACAGCCCTTAGGAAGGCCACAACAGAGCCAGAGGAATCCATAGCTGAGCAGAGGATTATTGTAGAATCATAGAGCCCTAGATAGAGCAGAAAAAGTACCCTGAGATCATTCCCACTAAAGCTTGCATTTTTTTAAAAAGATTTTATTTATTTATTTGATAGACAGAGATCACACAAGTAGGCAGAGAGACAGGCAGAGAGGGGAGGGGAGAAGCAGGCTCCTTGCCGAGCAGAGAGCCCGATGCGGGACTCGATCCCAGGACGCTGGGATCATGACCTGAGCGGAAGGCATTGGCTTAACCCACTGAGCCACCCGGGCGTCCCTAAAGCTCACATTTTAAAGGTGGGGAAGCAAAGGCCCAGATAGAAAAGCGTGGTCCCTGGAGATAGAACAGAAAGACGACTGGAACTCAGATTCTGTCTCCCAGCTTGGGACTGCCTCAACGTAGTACATTGCCTTAGGAGCCCCAGAGCCTAGGAGACAGAGCCGGGTCAAAGTCACACTGCCCCTTTCAGGCAGTGGCTGCCGGGAACAATCAAGCAAGAGTGTCCACTGCTGCATCTTTTTTAAATAATGAAAATCAAAACTACTAAAATATTCAACAACAGAGACTCAGTTAAATAAATGATGCTACAGTATGAATATGAATACTACCTGGCATTAAAAATAATTTTTATCTGTATGGGAAAATGAGAATAGGATACAAATCTGTATATACGAAAATATAAAACACATACTTAATAGCTACCATTTACTGAGCACTTACCAGGAGCCTGGCATTGTGCTGATTACTTAAAACCTATTAACCAGTTTAATCCACAAATCAACCATCTGAGATGGGTTCTATTACTGTTTGTATTTAAAAAAAAGTTGAAGCACAGAGATGTCACATAGCTAGTGTATATTTGAACCTATGAGTGGTTCAAAGCTTTTCTACTTAATCATTATGAACAGATGAAAAGAAAGAAAGGTCAATAGGATATTCAGTTATCCTAGGTAGTGAGATCACAAGAGTTTTATTTCCTACTTTGAGTTTTCCCATATTTCATTCTTTCTCTCTTCTTCCTTCCTTCCTTCCTTTCTTCCTCCCTTCCTCTTTCTCTTCCTCCCTCCCTCTTCCTTCCTTCCTTCCTTTCTTTCTTTTCTTCCTTTCTTCTTTTTCTTTCTTTCTTTTGCAATTCTCCATTCTCTTTTACTCCCAGCCCCTGGTAACCTCTAATCTACTTAATCTACTTTCGGTCCCTATAAATTTTCCTATTCTAAATATTTCATATAAGTGGAATCATACATTTGTCCTTTGGTGTCTGGTTTATTTTGCTTAGAATAATATTTCAAGGTTGCTCCATGTTGTAGCATGTATCCATGCTTCCTTCCTTTTATTAGCTAAATAGTACTCCATTTTATGGATATACCACAGTTTGTTTATCCATTTATCTGTTGATGGAAATTTGGATTATTTCCATCCTTTGGCTATTGTGAATGATGCTGCTATGAACATTCATACACAAATATCTGAGTTCTTGTTTTCAAATCTTTTGGATATATACCTGGGAGTAAAATTGCTGGGTCAAGGGCCACCTGGGTGGCTCAGTGGGTTAAACTTTTGTCTTCGGCTCAGGTCATGATCTCAGGATCCTGGGATTGAGCCCTGCATTGGGCTCTCTGCTTAGCGGGGAGCCTGCTTCCCCCTCTCTCTCTGCCTGCCTCTCTGCCTACTTGTGACCTCTGCCTGTCAAATAAATAAATAAAAGCTTTAAAAAAAATTGCTGGGTCAAATGGTAATTTTATGTTTAACTTTTTGAGGAACTACCAAACTATTTTACACAGGAGCTACACCATTTTAATTCCCATCAGCAACATTGGAGAGTTCTAACTTTTCTACATCTTCATCAGAACTTACTATTTTCTATTTTTGATTCTAGTCATCCCACTGGTATGAAGTTGCATCTCACTGTAATTTTGATTTGCATTTTCCTAATGACTAATAATTTTGAGCATATTTTCATATGCTTATTTGCAATTTGTGTATCTTTGGACAAATGTCTACTCAAGTCCTTTTCCTATGTTTTTTAAGATTTTATTTATTTATTTGACAGATAGAGATTACAAGTAGACAGAGAGGCAGGCAGAGAGGGAGAAACAGGCTCCCTGCTGAGCAGAGAACCCAATGCGGGGCTTGATCCCAGGACCCTGAGATCATGACCTGAGCTGAAGGCAGAGGCTTAACCCACTGAGCCACCCAGGTGCCCCAGTCCTTTTCTTATTTTTTAATTGGCTTGTTTGTCTTTTTGTTGTTGAGTTGTAGGAGTTCTTTTTTTTAAGATTTTATTTATTTGAGAGAGTGAGTGAAAGAGAGAGAGATCATAAGCAGCGGGGAGGAGTGGAGGGAGAAACAGACTCCCCACTGAGCAGGGAGCCCAATGTGGGACTCCATCCTAGGACCCTGGGATCATGACCTGAGCAAAAGGCAGATAGATGCTTAACCAACTGAGCCACCCAGTCTGAATAGCAAACTCTTATCAGATATGTAACTTGCAAATGTAGTCTCCCATTCTGTGGCTTTTCACTCCTTAATATGGCCTTTGATGCACAAGTTTTCCTATTTAAATTAAATCCAATCTCTTCTTTTTTAAGTCAGAAAAATATGAAGTCATGTTTATGAACAATGTTTTAAAGATTTATTTATTTGTTTGTTTGTTAGAGAGAGAGAGAGAGAGAGAGAGAGAGAATGGGGAGGAACAGAGGGAGAGAGAGACAGGATCCCAAGCAGACTCTGCACCAAGCACAGAGCCCAGTGTGGAAGTTGATCTCCCAACTCTAAGATCATGACCGGAGCTGAAACCAAGAGTCAGAGGCTCAACCAACTGAGCGACCCAGACACCACTCTTTATGAACAATTTTTAATGATATGGGCAAAGCACGAGTCAAGGTTGCACATTTATAACCTAACTATGTAAAATTTAGTGTTAGTTAGATAATCTGAGAATTAACTCTTCCAGAAAGAACAAGAATCAGGGTCAACATGTAGAAAATACTTCTGTTGTCCTGTTATCATACAGGTGAACTGTGATGGCTGCTTTGTCCCTTCCTTTCCTGCAACAGCTTTCCAAAGAGAGTCATGCCTGCTACTGTAAGGGAACTGAACCCTGAAAATCAAGCTTATTGTAGCACACAGGTCTGGTTTATAGAACTTCAAACAGAGCCCTCTTTAATCCACATCCCTTACCAGGACCATGACTATGAGTGTCTTAAAGATTTGCGAAGAACTTGTGAAAGACCAAGAGCATGGAATAGAGAAAATGGAAGTCTTGCTTTGAAATGATAAGCTAAGACATCTCTAGCTTCCAGAGTAGGACACAACTTCAAGTGCAGCCATATGGATTTAGGTTGGATGGCTGGTAGAACCTGACAATAAGGCTAAGGCAGACAGCTCCTAGGAGGCTTTTTAAAATGCACTGGTTTCAAGGCCCCGTTCCTGCCCCAGAGAACTACACTATTCCAGGAGAGAACTGAAAGGAAATGCTTTGTGATTGCAATCTTCCCTCCTGTACCCCACGAGCCACAGGATACTTCTGTCTCCCGCAGGTGCGATACCAGTGGTCTAGTGAGAACAAATAAGGTTTTCTTCATGGGGCGCTGAGGAGTGCGGGAGAGAGAGCATGCGACACAATGCCCTAAGTGTAAGAAGGGAAGATACCTGAGAGATCCTCTGCTCCACCCCTCGACATATTAGTCAGTGTTGGGCATTAGGAGACCCAATAAATAATGGCCCTCTTCCTCACCCAAGTTCTGAACCAAGTGAGAAACAGGACACAGAAAACCAACAGATGGAAATAAAAATGTCAGCTTTATTACTGATAAGAGCTACACTGGAGGACGTGGCTTAGATGTGAGGCCGAATGAGCTTGCCTACATGGTTCCCAGAATAAACTTACCACTGAGTTACAGGCAGGGCTGGAAAAACCGCAGGCCTCATCTACGGGGAGCTGCCTCTGTACAGCTTGTGGCACCTACGGGAACACAGAAGAATCTCCCCCCTTTAGTCAGACAAGCTGTCAAAGAAGACAAAGGGAAGAGTTAAACGGAGCATGCCCAGATCATGCTGCTGAACTCGTTAATTAGATAATGCATACCTTTTTCATGGAAAAGGATGAATAAGGGGTGGGGAGAGAGTCTGGGAGTCTCACTCTAGTGATTTTCAAATTTTAATAGGCATCAGAATCACCAAGAAGACTCACTCCCACACAGATTGCCAGGCTCCATCTCCAGGACCCTGATTCGGTAGGTATGGGATAGGGTCTGATAAACTGTTTGGTTTTTAAAAAATATTTTATCTTACTTATTTGCAAGAATGAGAGAGCATGTGCACAAGCAGGGGGAGCAGCAGGCAGAGGGAGAAGCAGGCTCATCGCTGAGCAAGGAGCCCGATGCAGGATTCTATTCCAGGACCCTAGGACAATGACCTGAGCCGAAGGCAGATGCCCAACAGACTGAGCCGCCCAGGTGTCCCTAAACTGTGTTTTTAACAAGTTCCCTGGTGATGAAGATGCTGCCTCTCCTGATACCACACTTTGAGAACCAAGGCTTAATGAAAATCTCTCCACTTGGACTTAAGGAGGAATAAATGTTCCCTTCGACAATCGGGATGTTTGGTTGCCAGTGAAAGAAACACAACTCAGACGGAAATAAAAAGAACTTATCGGTTCACATAACTACATGATACAGCTGTTGCACTAACTTCAAGCTGGACCAGACTCGGAGACTCCAATGGTAACTTTAGGACCCTTTCACTCTCTGTATCTTTCAGCTGTGCTTCCTCTACATGGCTCTTGTCTTAAGCAGGGTTTCCCCTGGGGTTGGCAAGATGGCACCACTTAAGTTCTTTCCCCTAAGCCAGTGTTTCTCAAACTTCAGCATGAATCAGAATCACCTGGAGGACTTAAAACACAGATGCTGGGGGCCCAGCCCAGGAGTTTCTGATTCAGTAGACCATGGGGGAAAGCCCAAGAATTGGCAATTCTAACAAATTCCCAGCTGATCATTTCGATGCTCTCAGAAGAATAGAGAGAGGATGATGGAGAGACACAAACAACAAATGTTCACTACTCTTGGTTTTATAGATCAAAAAACTGAGATGTTAAGGGGCTCGTCTGTTTTCTCCCATTCAAAAGATAAAAATTTGTCCAAAGGACACGTGGGTACAGTTAGAGGAGCTCAGGTTTTGAAGTAAGAAAACTTAATGTCAAATCCCATCCCCGCCACAGAAAGCCTGAATGGTTTAGGGCAGGTCACTAAATGTCTTTGCTCTTTCTCTGGTGCTTTAAAATGAAAATAACAGTAACACCTACTTATAGGGTGAGATGAGAGTGTGATCATTTACTGGAACGTGTCAGAGTCCTTTATAGTTAAAGAAGTATTGATGGTGAGTTTGAAATTATTTTAAAAGTCAATGTGAATTACACATAAAAATTAAAATGACAGTTACTATTTTTGTTTTATCAGTATTATTTTTCACTTATACAACTGGAAAGGTCAAGTATTTAGTAAGACTCTTGTGTGAAAGTCAGGGGAAGCAGATATTTTCATTCATTGTTAATTGAGCCCAGCCCATATCCTGGGACTTTGCAATGTACTCAGGGACCCAGTGCCTCAAGGATTTCATCTCTTTGCCTGACGGATTTTTCTGAACTGTGCAAGTTCATTCTTGCCACTAGCAGGCCAGCTCAGAGAATTATCACCCACCTATCCCCGTGACTCCCATATCACACCCCCATGCTCCCAGAGCAGCTGTCAGCCAATCTGGGGAGATGCAGTTCCCTCACTTTTGTTTAGGAAGATCCAAATCACGTCTCATAATTTCTCAGTGGGAACAAGCTCCAGTCACCACTGGACTAGCTTAGCCGGCTTCATAACACATCTCTTTAATGGTTGCCTTCTCTTCCCTGGAGCAATCGAGTAAATGACCCAACAATTGGGCAGCATAGTATCGAGTAAGGCAGGACGTCCAAAGAGGTAAAACACACCATCCCAGGTTATAATGGGGAGGCAAGACAAAAATACCATAATATTTAGGGAAGAGTAGAAGATGGGACTATAAGTAAGGCCTAGACTATAACTCAATGAAGCTTGAGCTACAGGACATGGAAGTTGGCAGGGATGGGAAGATGCCATCTGAATAAGCAGAGATGAAGAGGAAAGCATGTTGGGGAAGATAATTTCTGGTGGAGATATAGGATAAGCCCAATATCTTGATGCATGGTAAAGAACTGCAAGATTTGGAATTAGAAGGGACCAGGTTTGAATCCAGATCTACCCTTTATTGTTGGACACAGTTACTTACCCCCTCAGACAGGATAATAACGGGGCTTCCGAGCCAGGCTGAGGTATCTGGATTATATAACCCCCACTGGTGGCCATTGTAGATGACTGATCTTCAAGATCTTCCTTGAATGCTTGCCTGAAGGCAGACCAGAAACGAGACCAGGGAGAAGGAAGACCACAGGTAGGAAAAGAGGCAAGATATTTTCCTCCACGTGCTGAGATCCCCAGACCTGGAGCCGACTGGAGAATGAAGAGGAAATTGGGAGCCCCAGATGGAATGTGAGGCCTCCCCAGGCCCATGAACGGGCTAACGATGGATGGGGTAGTGTGGCAGAGGGAGACCTTCCATTGTTGCCCTTGGTGTCATCCCAGCCTCTGCCAGTCACTCCCACAGCCTCCGCGGTCACCCATCCAAGCTCCAGTACCAGAGATGTCCAAAGCCCTCTCCTACACTAGATCTTGGTTTCCCTTTCTTGGCTTCTTGACCTTTGATTCCTCACTTCTCTTTGTTTCTGTTTCACTCTCTGTTCAAGCTTTTCTGTCTCTGATGCAGCACTTCCCTGTCTCTTTGTTTCTAGCTCAGTTGTCTAAAGTTCTCTCTCCCTTTCACTCACACTTCTCTCAATAACAAACCCCTGCTCCCTGGACAGTTCCGTTTGCATTTACTAAAACCCCAAACAAAGCAAAACAAAAACCCAGAGGCTTGGCTTGTTCACAAAAGCCTATCAATCTAAAACCCAATGTAATAATTTAGATTCATACAATACTAAAAAAAATCCCAGATTAAAGAATAAAATATATAAAAGCCAAATTACAGGAAAAACTGGCAGGAAATTGAATTCACTACTTATCAGATCTTTGGAGGAATAGTAACTTTTAAAGCACTGAAGCAAAAGAAGAAATGACAAAAGAAAAGATGAACAGATTTTACTACATAAAAATGTGAAGCTTCTGTACGAAGAAAAGTAACAAGAGGCAGATAAAAATAGACCAAGAAAATGTTTGCAGTAAGCGTTCAAAGAATGAATATCCGAATTATATGAAGTTCATGTTGTAAACAGAAAAAGTAAAGCCTGAATAAACAGACATCTTCCATAAATAGAAATATAACCATAAGTCAACATAAGGAAAAGTGTTGAGCTTCATATTCTCAAATAAAAGCAAATTAAAACACTAATAGGAACCATTTCCCTGCCATTATACTAGCAAAAATTACAGCGATAATACCCAATGTTTGTTGTTAAGTAAATTTTCACAATAGTTTTGGAACACTCTTTGGCAATAATTATCAAGAAACTTTAAACCATTTGTACCTTTGTCCCTCAATTCCAGTCCAAGGGATTTATCCTAAGGCAGCAGATTTTAAACTATGTCCCTGGCAACGTCAGAAGTTCTACAGAGCTACAGAGCTGTCCGTGCCACTGCTAGGGAGGGTATGTATTGGCCATGTCCTGGGGCTATAAGCAAAAGAAGTTAACCCTGCCTATCTTAAGCCAAAAGTCAATGCACTAAAACAAACTCAGAGGCTCACAGAATCTCCAGGAAACTCTACAACCAGGTTTTGAAAACAGGCAGGAACCGAGAATTCCAGAGGACTAGGCAGCTGGAACCACAGGTCACAGAGCAAGAAGAGTCAGGTGCATGCAGCATTGCTGCTGAGAGGAAGATGACCTCCGATCACCCCCAACACTGTCACGTGCTGGTCATTCAAAGACAGGAAAGAATGTCTGATTGACTGAACCTAAATCCCATGCTTCAGGTTTGCCAAGGACGCAGGAGGAGAGGGTGCAGAACTCAGGTCCTCAGCTTCCTCTGGGGAGATGGGAACTATCTCCTGAGCGTACACCCATGGAGGGTTTCTCCCAGATGGAACACTAAGTACTAGTTGCAAGGTGATAGGGGTGCGAATAGCTAGAAAGCAGGAAACACCTTGTACCAGGGAGCAGGGTTGCTGACTACACAAAGCTCTAAGCCCTCATTGTCACTTCAGCCGAAGCAACTGCACTTTCATCCGCTTTTCCAAATACGCGTCCAGGCAAGATTTTACTTGAAGGAAGGTTTTCACAGCTTCAACACTTTTGAGAAGCCCCTGTGACGACACCAGAAAGCCTGGTTTAGCGCACATTCCCAGCTCCTCTCTTCTCTGCTGCTGCCAAATAAGGAGGTTGGGAAGATGCTTGCTTTTGTAGCCTCCCATACTGGTAGGGGTGCCATGTAACGCAGTTCTGGCCAAAGAGACATAAGTCTATGTCTGCTGGGGGTGACTGTGGATGACAACAGTGCAAAGGAAGACCTGAGTGGCATTTTTTTTCTTCCTCGTTCCTCCCTTGAATACTGATACTATAACTAGAGCTTCAGCACTCATTTTGAGAATATGAACATAAGAAAAAGCCCCAAAGAATTAATCTACCTTTGAGTGACTTGTTACATGAAAAAAAAATCTCTTCATTTAAAGTACTTTAGATAAGCTTTCTGTTCTTTTCACCTGGGTGGCATGGTTGGTTAAGCATCCGACTCTTGGTTTTGGCTCAGGTCGTGATCTCAGGATTGTGGGATCAAGCCCCGTCTTAGGCTCAGTGCAGAGTCTGCTCAAGATTCTCTCTTCTGATTCCTCTACTCCTCCCTGCACAGTAGCCCCCGCCCCAGCTCTTACTCTCCCTCAAAATGAATAAGTAAATCTTTTAAAAAAAACCACATTGCTAATTGATACACCCTTAAGAGAAAAATCCAAGAGAAAGTAAAAATATATACTGATAAGTTGTTCATTATAGAATTTTCCAAATCGGTTAACATGTTTAAAAAAAAAAAGAACAGAATTTAAATATCTAATTGTAGGAGATTGCTTAAATTACAGTCAATCCACTGACAGAACTGTTATGCCCATTAAAGCTGGAAAGGTATGAAGTCATTATATGTTTATGATAAAATGATAATTAAAACACACTATATACTTTTATCTATATTATCGCACTATACATAAAAGCCCAGCTACTGGAGCACCTGGGTGGCTCAGTGGGTTAAGCCTCTGCATCCAGCTCAGGTCATGATCCCAGGGTCCTCGAATGAGTCCACAAATCCTTGCTCGGTGGGGAGCCTGCTTCTCCCTCTGCCTGCTGCTCTCCCTGCTTGGGCTGGTTCTCGCTCTCTCTGGCAAATACATAAAATCTTAAAAAAAAAAAGGATATATAGATCATGAGGTCAAGTATGGCAAAGAGAGACTGTGAACATATGCGTTATAAAGAACTAGAAAATAGTAAGATGAGAAAAGATACAAAGTGTAAGGAAGTTGGCCAGATGAATGGAAAGAAAGAGGTAGACAGAAAGAAGGGAAACCACAAAAAGTAGCTAACTTTGGTAAATAACAGAGCTAGAGCAAAGATCAAGAAGTCCTGCTGAAAAAAAAAAAAAAAAAAAAGAAGTCCTGCTGAGTTCTGGAAAGCTGCTTTAGATCCCGAACACCTTTCCAGCTCCAGTCCAACAGGCCTAGCTGGACCCCAACGCCTTTTGCTGAATTTCAGTGGGAGTCTTTTCTCCTCCCTTTCAGCTAAATGGTTTCAATTAAATCCTGTAACCTGTGTGAGTTATTCATTCCTGGAGATATAATAGCCTGGCATAGGTAGAAACAGGATCCTATAAAAATACTCCTTGCATATGGCCAGGAACATAAGCAAATAAAAACTATTTGTCAGAGAAAGAAGTTTGTGGATGTTTCTTTTGAGGAATTCATTATTGTTGCTCTAATGTTGTTTTTACATTAAATAATGTTTTAAAACCACTGTAGTACTGATGGAGTAAAGCCTTAAATCCTTGCATACTGTTTGACCCTGAATACTACTTCCAAGAATGTATGAATATAATCAAAAGTAATGCATGAAAATGTACATTCTTGAGTACTCATCACAGCATTGTTGTAGTGGAAAAAAATGGAAACCACTTAAATGCCAAACAACAGAGTATTGATTTTTTTCTCTTTTTAAGATTCTGCTTATTTATTTATTTATTTATTTTTAAAGATTTTATTTATTTATTTGACAGAAAGAGATCACAAGTAGGCAGAGAGGCAGGCAGAAAGAGAGAGGAGGAAGCAGGCTCTCTGCTCAGCCAGAGAGCCAGATGTGGGAGCCAGGGTCCCAGGACCCTGAGATCATGACCTGAGCCGAAGGCAGAGGCTTTAGCCCACTGAGCCACCCAGAGGCCCCAAGATTTTGTTTATTTATTTGACAGAGAGAGATCACAAGCAGGCAGAGGCAGGCAGAAACAGAGAGAAGCAGGCTCCCGGATGAGCAGAGAGCCCAATACAGGCCTTGATCCCAGGCCCCTGAGATCATGACCCAAGCTGAGGCTTAACCCACTGAGCACCCCAGAGTATTCATTAAATAAATCATGATATATCCACATAATGGGATCCTGGGCAAGCATTAAAAATCACATTGTAGGAGCGCCTAGGTGGCTCAGTGGGTTAAAGCCTCTGCCTTCCGCTTAGGTCATGATTCCAGGGTCCTGGAATCGAGTCCCACATCGGGCTCTCTGCGCAGCGGGGAGCCAGCCTCTCCTTCTCTCTCTCTCTGCCTGCCTCTCTGCCTACTTGTGATCTCTCTGTCAAATAAATAAATAAAATCTTTAAAAAAAAAAATCACATTGTAGGGGCGCCTGGGTGGCTCAGTGGGTTGGGCCTCTGCCTTCCGCTGGGGTCCTGGTCTCGGGGTCCTGGGATCGAGCCCCGCGTCGGGCTCTCTGCTCGTCGGGGAGCCTGCTTCTCCCTGTCTCTCTGCCTTCTTGTGATCTCTCTCTCTCTGTGTCAAATAAATAAAATAAAATCTTTTTTAAAAAATCACATTGTAGAAGAATATTGGTTGGTACAGAAAAGTTCATGATTTGCTGCTAGGAAGAAAAATCAAAGGAACAAACCAATAAAAAGCCCTTCAAAAGACTGACCGTTTTGGTGCTTTTATTTTGACGGGGAGAAAACAATGTATGTTTTTACAGGCACAGAAAATAGTAACAGGGAAGGACAGACACTAACAAGTAAGCATGGTTGTCCTTGGGTTGGGACGAAGGGATGATTAGAGAAATGTTTGCATTTTTCCTTTTTGATATTCTGCCTTTTTTCGTGTTTTTCCACCTTTAGGGTCTTATTTATGTAATTACGGAAGGGAGGATGGGAGGTGGTCCTCCCCCACCCCGTTTTTAAAGAAAAACCTGCTTGACTGCCTTTGTGCCTAGGGAACCCCTGCCACAATTCCCACCACCTCCCACAGGCCCCCCAGCTCGGGGAAAGCGGAGCACCAACAAAATCAGGCTTGCTCCCCTCAGCGCAAAGTGTGCAGTAATAGTCAGGAGAGCGGACCGCAGCGCTGGCACAGGGGCTGGGCAGCCGGGAAGCCGCGCACGCGGGCGGGCGGACGCAACGGGAGCCAGCCCGGGGCGGCCGAGCTCTCGCCCCCTCCTCCGCGCAGGCCGCCGGAGATGCGCTCGGAGGCGCGACTCTGGGGCGCTGGGGGTGGGGGGGGCGCCGTGGGTGAACACCG
>RCUC01125291.1:0-23446 GCA_003697995.1 Taxidea taxus jeffersonii | reverse complement strand
CCCCCCCCGTGTGGGGTATGAACACGCGCGTACGCACCCCTCCCATCTCTCCATGAAGACTGATTCCAACCGCAGCTGGGAAGCAGCAGGAGCGCGATCCCTTCCCATAGCGAGCATCCGCACGGCGCCCAACCTCACTCTCAGTTACCAGATTCACCGGTGCTGCAGAGGGTTCAGAGCCCCTAAAACTCCCTCTTGCGGCTGACCCTTGAGGCCCGACACTGTGCCCTCCGTCATCGACTCCGTCCCCCTCCTGTCAGGACCCACACCTCCGTGGGAAGGGCTGTGCTGGGAAGGCGGAGCCTGGCTCTGCCGTGCAGGGGTGCACAGCCGGGGAGCGGCGGTCTCAGGGATGGGTCATGGCGACAGCAGTAATATTCATGCACAGCATAATTTCCAGGAGAGCCCGTCTGTGCTTCAGTCCCTGAAGGAGCTTCTGGGAGCACAAAGGCACGTTGCTCAAGAGAGGAGGCAGTCACACACACACACACACACACACACACACACACACACACACACACACGGCGAGGGCAGATGGTGTCGAATTCAGTTTGAGACAGGGGAGCACAAAGGCCGCAGGAAGTCCTAAAGGATGGGTGGGAGCCGGGCAGGGAAAGAGAGGGAGGGAAGGAGTTCTTTGGGGAGAGGGATCGGCAGCCCCTGAAGGCAAAGAGGAAGGGGAGAGCTCAGCGTGCCCGGGAGACAGTGGGCTGGGTGAGAGGTGAGGCCGGAGAGCTGGGAGTGAGCTGCTGTCAGTATCCATGACTTAGATTTTGTTCTGGAAGCAGGAAAAACTGTGGGCAGTTACGGGTGCTCGGGCACGGTCGGCTTTCCTCCTTAAAGGCTGCGCTGGCTTTGGGGCGGGGAGTAAACTTCTTGGGAACAGAACAGGAGGAGCGCACGGTGAGGCTCCGTCGTCGGGACGGGGGGGGGGGGGGGGGGTCAGTGGCGACCCTGACCAGAGTGGAGACAGCGGGTGGAGACAAGCAGACGGATTCCATCCAGAGCTCAGAGGCAGATGGGACGGAAGTTAGTGAGGGGCTGGCGTGGGGATGAGAGAGAAGGAAGGGCCCCCGGTTTCTGATTTGGAAACTAAGCGGGTGGGAGCAGAGGAGATTGGGATTCAGGATGAAGAACGGAGACAACGGTTGTTGGGGACCCGGTAGACGCCATGAGCTGTGGATTAGGTGAGCAATCCCAGGCCGGCCCCCAGGATAAGGGACACGTCTCTGCAGCCAGTCCTTCCTGCACTCGCCCAGGCGCTTCCCTTTTATTTCCCTGAATCGAGGCTTACTTTCATCCCTTTGGGTACTGCCTTCTGGCATAGTTAAGAAAGTCCTCAGGAGTCTCATAAATGCCCTTTTATTTTAGAAAACAGCTGCTCTTTTTTGTGATTGGAATGTAGGAATACAGCTAGTGCTGCGTCTTCACCCCAGCAGGTGGGCAGGATTTCTGCAGACTTGGTTGGGAAGAGATTGATTTGGTTGGTATTTGCTGGCATTAGGGCCAGGGGCCCAAGAGTGTCTGGATCTTGCGAGCCAACCTCCTTCTCAGTTCATCCCCCCAACAAGATTCTCAAGGAAGTTCCCACGGGGAGCCGCAGCACTGTTCTTGAACCACAAAATGGAGTGCAGCCTAATATGTGCAAGGAAACAAAGTGTTGTTTTACAATTAACGGAGGCCACTGCAGGTTCTCTGGTGGAAGGTAGACACGGAACATCACGTGGGGCCGCATGCTGATGCCAGGCTCCTCTTCCCCGTAAGCTCTTGGGACCTCATCCCTCTCTGTCCAGCCGCATGGCGCAGAATGCTTGCAAAGAGAGGGAGCTGGTCAGGTGACCTTCAACACATGTCAGACCCAACCCTGAGAAGTGGGGACCTATGAGGGACGTTTTGTGAGAAACGAGAGGAAGTGACGAAGAGGGTGGAGTGGTGGTAAGGGGTCCTTCTCCTTATAATCAGTTACTGGTGCCATACAATGGGGAGGTCCATTCTGGTAATTAGTGGAATCCTTGCAACACAGGTGTTGAAAGAACCTTGATCTAGGATGAGGATCCCTGAAGGATCAGGGCCGTGCACACGCACACACGCGGCTGCACACAGGGAAATGGCCACAGAGACCTTGGTGAAGCGCCTGTGGTGTAGCAGCCCCACTTACAGGTTAGCTCTACCTGTCTGAGCTCCTCTGGATCCATTCAGAAAGGAGTGCTGAGAGGGGGTTACATGTGCAGGACATTAACTGGGGAAACATCTGTGGGATCAAGGACCGGCTAGAAAAGGTGAAGGCACACAGTCACCTCGGCTCTTTTGTACATTCGTTGCGTATCACAAAGGGCGGGGAGCGGAAGGACTGGATACCTTGTTGCAAACGCCGTGGGGGGTCCAGAAGGGAAACTGCTGGGTCCGTCGGTCACGCTTCCTGCAGCAGGACATCTGAGCCGCCCGTCTTATGGCCAACATCCCATGGCCCCTGAAGAGGTTCCACTGGTCAGCACAGAGGATATGAGTGACTGCACTGAAGGAAAGTAATTGCGCTGGGGACAAGCCACTGATGATGTTTAATGTGGGAGCGGACTGAGGACATGTGCACTTTGTGAAAACTTACTCATTTGAGATGAATTTGAGACTTTGCATGAGGCTCCTTCCATGATACCCGTCATTAACACAAGATGGAGCCTCTCCAAGTTTCTTCTGGCTGCGCGGACTGACCCCCCATCTTTATCCTGTGCCCTGCTGACCTCAGGAAAAGCATTAAGGAAGGGGATGGGAGTAGCGATCTTCCCACGGGGGTAGTAAGGTCATCATGTGCACAAGGGCATGGAGACAGACCTGGATTCTAATCCTGACTCAGCGCCTCCCCCTCGCTTGCTGTCCACACACACACACACACACACACACACACACACACACACCAAACTTCCTTGAACCACACGGAAAGAATGGGGTTCCTAGCACTCACCTCCCAGCGTGGCCATGGTAACCACAGGAGATGACCTGCGAGCGCTGAGTGGTGTGCCTGGCATGTCCCCGCCTCTACGAGAAGAGCTAACCCCTCCCGTATTCCATCCTCTCCAGTATCTACGACATCCAATAAATTATGTGATGTTCCTGATTTAATGGGTGATAAAATAGCAATTAAATATACAGACTGATGTAGTTAAATGCCAGAACGTAAATCGTGTGTTGAACACCCCCTCTGGGCACACGAGTGTGGAGTGTGATCTTGGCCGGAGCCAGGTCGCGGTCAGCAGCACGGACAGCACAGCCCGGTGCCCGGGACGTTGGGGTGTGTCCCGCCGGGGCTCAGGGCAGGTCCACCGGTACCGCGGTGGTCCACTGTCTACCTGTTTCTTGGGGTCAGTGGACAATATCTTGCCTCTATGCCCCCGTCATCAGATTTCTGCCCTCGACTGAATCACAAGATTCTGTTATGGAAGTCTCTCGTAGCATGACACGGGTGTGTAGGTGTGTGGACTGCATAGACACACCTTCTGTGCGCGCGCAGAGATCGGCCCTCCCCCCCTCCCGTGTACAGTACGCCCCTCACTGCTCGTCTCCACTTGTTTCCACGTTATCCCCTGGATCCTTGCAAAGTTTGCTCCCACCCTTCGACCAGAATAGCACCCGTGGTGTCTTCCCGTTGCTAGATGCAAGGGTCATGTCTCACCGCCCGCGTCACGCACCGGGCTGCACGGCAAGGGGCTTCTGCGCCCCCTCTCCACCCGGCTCACGCGGACTTCCTGTCCTCCTACTTCGCTGGTCCCTCTTTCACCGTGTCCTTCGCTGCTTCTCCTCTGCCCACCCGCCTCTGGGTATTGGAGTTCTCCTGGGATTCACCATCAGGTCAGCTCTTTTCTCCGAACTCACTTCCTAATTGAAACTGTTACCCCAGCCTGATTTTCTTTTCTCTAAGTGCGATTCCTATGCCCAAATGTCTAACACTTACATGACCGTAACCAGCACTGCGTCTCCATCCCCAAAATACCGGCTCTCCTACATTCTTTCCCATCTCAGTAAAGGGCAGCTACTTCCAACACTTTCTTATGTGAAATAGCTTAGAGACGGTTTTGATTTCTCTCTTCACATCACACCTTGCATCCAACTCAGAAGAAAATGCTTTCACCTTACTTTTAAGATATATCCGAAGTGTCCAGTCACTGCCCATTCCTCGTCTGCTGGCACATGCGTGCCTCATTTCACCGGGGTCATGGCATTGCCTCCCCTCCCCCTCCCTCTTCCAGCTCCTTCCCTGGCCCATCCCCTCCGTCCCTTCCCCCATCAGTTTGTTTTCTACACAGAGCCTAGGATGATCCTGCTAATGCACAAGTCATGTCTCCTTCCACTCCATTTAAACCCTCCAGGGGCTCCCCTTTCACTCAGAATAAGATCCCAAGTCCTTACAATGGCCTAGAAAGTTCTCCATGGTCTGAAATACCTTCTCATACATACACCGTTTCTCCGAAACCCTATCCCATCCTATCCTTCTTTCTATTGCCCCCTCCTCTCCAATCACACTCCCACCTTGGGGTCTTTTCTTTGCTGCCCTCTATCTCGAATGCCCTCCCCCGACACAGCCGTGGCTCCCTCTTGTCTTTAGAGACAATATTCAGATACCACCTCATCAAATGCCTTGCTCGAGCTCTGCGCCATAACACAGCACCCTCCACAATCATTCTCTCACCTTCTAGCACTTGCCACTCCGCATGTCCTTTACTTACCTTTTGCTTTCCCCACTAGAATGTAAGCTCCGTGAGAGCAAAGACCGTCTTCCTTGTTCACTATCCTGTGGTCCGCACTTGGTCCATAGCGCTTGTTGAAGGAGAGGGTGGGAGGGAGGAAGGGATGGAGGGAAAGAGGAAGGAAGATAGGAAGGAAAGGAGGGAGGAAGGAAGGAATGAAGGGGGAGGGAGGGAAGGAAGAAGGGGGGAGGGAGGGAGGCTGGGGAGGGACGGAGGAGGGAAAGAAAAGGACTAAATGAACTTTGGCACAGGCCATCTCCCGTATTTGGTATCGAACACCTGGAAACCAGAGACCAGTTCCAACTCGCTTTCACCCCCTCAGGACCCACCGCATGACACACAGCAGGGGCTTGAGAAATGGTTGCTCAGTGAGCAGACCATGGACTGAATGAATGGGTGGACGGATGGGTGGACGGCTGACCCAAGCAGCCCGGGCTGGGGCAGGGGTCTAGCTTAGGTCCCTGTCAAGATCAAATAGAAGGTCAGGAAGCACGGCCTGGGTGATGGACATGCCACGGTTCCAGGTTCTGGCAGAAGAGCGCTGATGCCTTGGGGTCCCTGGGCCTCTGCATGCTCCCCCTGGCCGGGAACAGCATCTGGGGGCAGGGAGCAGAGTCAGTAGGCCGCAGGCCAGGTCTCATTCAGCCTGACAGAGTCTCCTCCGCATAGGATGAGTGTGTAGAACACAGGGGTCCCTGGCGGAGGCCAAAGCAGGGTTTCCCCACCGGCTTCCCAGAGCAGATCCACGGGGTGGGTGGGGGCCATTGTGTACCCCGCTCGGATTCCTGCGGGTGCCTGATCCGTGAGATGCCCGCTGGGGCCCGTGGGTCTGAGCTCTGAGTGCCCATCACGGCCGACGGGGTGTCATTTACGCAAGTCGTTACATAGAAGCTGCCGGGCTTCCCGCCGGTCATGAAGCTCCCAGAGAGCTCCAGTGTGTTATCACCGGACAGTAACTTGATGGTGTGTTGGTTTTACCAGCGTGTGTATGCATGGACACACACACACACATTCTTTCCAAGCGGTCGTGAACAATGAATAGACCCAGATGCGGACACACGTGATTCCGACCTTGAGATGCAACCAGACGCGGGGAAGGGCCACTGCGGTCGAGAAGCGCAAGCGGCGGCCTCTGCCTCGGCCAGGTCTGCACTGGGGCCTGCGACGCGGGCCGCGGAGACACCTTCGGTCACCGTTAATGGTGAGCGGGGATGTTTACGAGTTCGCTGGGTGGCGGACAGCTTGGCCCCGTGGCGATTAGAATCTCTGTTTGCGCCGATAATGGACAGGAACAGGCTCCCTTAATTGGCGTGACACCCCCGCCTCTTACCCTGTGTTCCTGACCAGTGGAGGCGTCCTTCCCAGGGAATCTTATAATGGGCTTTTCATGTGTTGGTGATTTTAATTACCTTTTTATTGCTATGCAAATCTCCCTTCATTTAATCTGCCAACTGAGAGGAGGGGCCCAAGTAGCCAGGGGCAGGGGAGTGGGGAGGCGGAGCAGGACAGGTCCAGCGATCAGGTGTGTGCGAGCGGGAAGGCAGGCCTCTCCGTTGGAGCCGCAGAGGAGCGCTGTAACCCGCAGCCTGACTGTGGTTCCCAGCAAGGCGGGGCGGAGCGGAGCTCCAGGATCCGGGAAAGCTGCCTGTGAAGGTTTCCCTCTCACTGATTCCTTCACTTCTCTGGAGGGGCATCCAGGGGGGAAACTGAGGCTGACATGCAAGAGGAAGCAGCAGGCAGTGTGGGCTCCGTCCTGTCCGGGTGTGTGAACTCTCCACGCACTGTGCCGCCTTGTCCCCCTCTCTGGAGGGGCCATTCCTGGGGGCAGACAGTAGGTCTCCTCCGCAGCTGGAATCTGGAAGCAGTAGCAGTTCCTGAGCTGGGCCAAGAGCTCTCCAGGGCTTCTGTCCAGGGCTGCTGGGAGGGGGCGCGGGACGCTGGTGAGAGAAGACCTCTCCCGTGCCATCCCTTCCACGCCGCCATGGCCTCTAACGTGGCAGTGGAGACCAGGCCGGGGCAGAGGGCCCTGGCTGTCTAGTGCAACCCTAGCTTGGCCTTCGAAGGCCCCGGAACCGGCAGGCATGGAGCTGGGGAAGGTGTGTCCTCGGGCCAGCGTGCGCAGTCACAGGCCCACCTCCCCCAGCACAGAAGAGGCCCCCCCCACCACTGCTTGAGTGGTAGGTGGGTTTTCCTAACCCCACAGGGTGGCGGGAGGGGCAGCTGGCACTCAGGTGCATGTCTTCACGCAGAAGAGCAGAGGGGCTCCCCAGAAACCTCCAGCAGGCGCAGGAGTCCATGGGGCAGGTCGGGTCTCGGTGGCTGTGCTGGGAAGGCGTCAGGCATGGGTGGAGTCTGGGAGATTTTAAAATGAGGAAGCTAAGGGGCATCTGGGTGGCTCAGTGGGTTAAGCATCCGACTCTTGATTTCGGCTCAGGACGTGATCTCAGGATCGTGAGATTGAGCCTCGTGTCGGGCTCTGTGCTCAGCTCAGAGTCTGCTTCTCCCTCTCCCTCTGTTCCTCCCCTCCCCTGCTCACGCTCTCTCTCCCTCTAAAACAAATAAATAAAATCTTTAAAAAATAAGAAACAAAGAAAAGGAGGAAGGTGAAGGTGAAGCAAAAGTGCAGGGACACCACTCAGCAGGGCAAGAAGGACCGGGCTTGGAGCTGGACCGGCCGGGACAGCCCCCCAGACTAGTGTCTCTGCCCCAGGAGCCCCTGGCTGCCCCGCTGTGCCTCCTGTGTCCCAATACTGTCCTGTCTTGTCCCCAACATCTGGAGGGTCGAGGGGGACAAGTTCACCTGTTGCAGTGAACACTTACACGATCATTTTAATGTGTATTAATAGAGCCGTCCTATCCCATCTAAGACTTTATAGATTTTTAAAGTAAATATGGTATCTTTACACACTTAATTTCCATGAGAACGACAAGCCAATGTGAATGAAACTAGGGTGTGGATACAGCAGAGCTCACTGAGATGTGTGGCTTGATGCTCGAGCAGCACGAGGGCTGGCTGGGGTTGGAGAGGCGGCGTTCGTGGCGAGCTCACACACGCACACCCGGGACCCTCCGGGTGGTCCTCAGCTTTCCCCCAGGCCCCTGACACCCTCCTACCATCCTGCCCAGCCCTGCAGACAGTTCCCGGGCCCCTCCTTCGCACAGGGAAAAATCAAGAAGGCACACGTGTGTGGATGCGCACACACGCACGCACACACCCACTTCCGTCCTGAAAATCGGGGAACTCCTCCCACCGTGTGAACAGTAGGGACACATTCAGCAACTCCCCGGCCACTCCACCCGGGCCTAGGATGGCTCATTAGATCGTACAAGGTGAGGGTAATTACCCGGAAAAGCTACACTGCTTCCCCGAGATGCTTGATTTCCCTCCTCCCTCCTAGGCATCCCTTGTGGCGAAGGGAAGGATTCGGGGTCCGTGGCCACGTGTGGCAGCGTGCGAGCTGGGGTGAGCTGGCTCTGGGATTCGGGGCCCCTGTTTCATGCAGATGAGGGGGGTTGACTGCTCGGGAAGAGAGCCAAAGGAGGCAGCCACCCTGCAGGAGCCGGACTGCTCTTCGGGACACCCCTTGCCCCAGCCTGCTTGGCCTCCCTTCGCCCGCCTGGGTGTGGGGTGATGCTCTGGGGAGGCCCCGCCCACAGCAAGGCCTAGGGAGCAAGTTCTCAGGTTTCTGGGAGAGGACAGGGCCACCCCGCCTGGCCAGATTCCTCCATCATGGACCTGCGCTGAGGCGAATGAGCAAACACGGGGAGCAGCAGAGGTTCCCAGCACGTCCCAAGACTCCGCGCTGACACTGGGCACACTCGGTGACTGGCATTTTCCCACTAGAAAACTGCGAAGGGCCACTTGGGGTGCGGGCTGGTCTCCTCTGCCAGCTACAGCTTCCACGGTCACTTACCCACACCAGCGGCCACGTGGGCCATGGCCACCGGGCTCTGAGCACCCGTGGTCCAGTGCCCAAAGAGGCTTTTGGAACAAAGAGAGACGGGAGTTGAGAAAGACGAGTTCCCGCATTTGGCAAGTGGATAAAGGGAGGCTCGGTCCGCTCGGCCACCTGCCAGGCATCCTGCATGCGGGGTGTGCAGGGCAATCCAGTGCCCAGCGGCTCCCCACCACTCCCCACTTCCTGCCTGTGGTCTGACGTGGCCTTCTCTCCGGGGAGCCCAGGAGAGTTTGCAGCCTCTCCAAGCCGCCTGGTGCACACAGATGAGGCAGGGCTTCTCTGGGGCCTGGGATGTGGGCCACCTTGCTGACTGCTGGAGAGGGCTGGTGGGGGGCGGGCGGCGGGCTGGGAGACGGGGCTGGGAGGCGGGCTCGGCTGGGGCCCTCGGAGGGCTCGTGGGCTCGTAACTGGACTGGCAGCCGGGACCAGGTGCGGGCTGGGCTGGCCTGGCCGGCCTAGCTGTCCCGGCTGGTGTCCGCAGTGTTTTCCCGAGCAGAGCTGGTGGGGACCCCAGGCTCAGATATTTGAGTTAAAGCCAAGAGACCACCCGACTGCAGCGTGTGGGGTCCACACACATGAGCACAGTCACGTGAGTGTAGGGCACATACAAGGGCTCAACAGGGACAGCAGAGCCACAGGAAAGGGATTTTCTAGGGGTTGTGCCTGCCGTGGGACAAGGAGGACAGGTCCCCGAGGAAGGCGGTGCGTGCGCGGGAGGGCAGCCTTGCTCTGGGAGAACAGGGTAAAGGGTTTCGCTCACCTCGGTGCTCTGTCCCATGCGTGTAGGACTCTGTCCTCCAGGCGTCCCCCTGCCATGGAGGCGGGGCGCTGCGTCTGTGCGGGAGAGGCAGCTCCTCTCTGAGCTCACCTTGCCTGAGCTGCCGGGCCGCCACGCACCCTCACGGACCAGAAAATTACTTTGGACCGTGGGTCCCTTCTCCAAAGCAAGGACATGGATGAGGGAGTCAGCAGGATTTGGAAGGTTCCAGACTAAGCGGTAAGAGACTCGGGGCTGCCCCAGCTTTGCTACGAGGCTGGGAAGAGCCCTTCCCTCCAGCTCCTGAGCCATGAGAGGGTACCTGGGCCTGAAGAATGTCCCTCCAAATTCATGCCCCTCAGGCCTTCAGAATGTGACCTTATTTGGAAACAGGGATGTGATGAGAGAGGGCATCCTGGAGTATAGTGGGCCCTGGTCCGGTGACGGTGTCCTCCTAAGTAGGCCACGTGCTGGCGAGGCCAGAGACTGGAGTGACATGGGCACAGGCCAAGCAACGCCAAGGACGGCCAGCCACGGCCGGGGCCCCGAGGGAGGCTCTGCACGCACTCCGCGGGCCGCAGGAGGAGCCAGCCCTGCCTACGCTCTGGCTTCCTGAGCTGCGACAAAGTACAGCTTGGTCGCTGCAAGCCACGCAGTCCACGGCAGCTCACGGTGGCAGGCAGGGGAAAGGAGGCAGGAGGCCGAGGGGACGGGGTCCTGCTCTCTCCTCTGCCTCCGATTTCAGGGGAGAACCTCAGGCACCTTGGGGTGAAGGAGTGATATGGGGTCAAGAGGAGTCTTCCTGGCCACTCAAGTCTGCCCCTCTGCTGAGTGTGCAGTGTAGACCCGAGAACCTGCGCAGCGGGGCCACTCAGCGGAGCTAGAGGGACACGTGGTGCGTGCCTGCAGCCGGGCCCCGAAGGGCGGGTGGAGCTGGGAGGCGGGCGCCCTGATACGTAGGTCTGGGTGGGACATGGCATGAGGACAGAGAGAGCGGAGTGTCCGGCCAAGGCCTGAGGGGGGCTGGCTCAGCAGGCCTCAGGCAAGGGGGCTGCCCCTGGGGCAGGAAGATGCAGCCTGGCAGGGTCAGGGCCCGGCCATCACCAGTGACGTGGCTCACAGAGATACCTGGTGGGACCAGGGTGAGGCCGCACATCACGTCACCAAGCCAGGAACCCAGGTAAGTCCGGACCCCCTGCAGCCTCCGCGAGATCTCGGGGACGGACCACAAGCCCCTCGGAGCCCCGGCTCCCGGGTTTGCAGCATAAGAATTATCCTTCCCCTTCATGGCAATGCGGTAGAGACTACGTGAGAGTATGTACTGGGCACCTTCGTCGAAGCCGGGCCCTGGCAGGGGTTCGGGGTAGAAAGAGGGCAGCTCTCTGTCCAAAGGAGTGGTAACAAGGGCCCAGCGGAAACTGGGGACCGAAGGCATAGACAGGGATCCGATGAGAGCCGGGCGTTCAGCAGCGAGGACCGGGGGCTGGGGCTGGGGAGGAAAGGCGCTGGCCAGTAGAGCGGCTGAGGTCAGGTGCATTCAGGTGCAGGGCGGGGACGGCATCAGGCTGATGGTCAGAAGGGTCCAACAGCTCTGCTGCTCCCGCGGTCGAGCTCGTGCAGATGGGACGCCAGGAACGGGGATTGATCTCCCCTGCCCATCACTGCCCTCATGAGCCCAGGAGGCTCCGACTGCCTTCGGTGTGGACCCTGCGGGCTACCTGGACAGACAAAGGCTCCGGCCTCCAGGAGAGGCCCCGTGTCTCCTCTTCACTCGCCACCATTCACAGAGTCAAAGAAACTAAACAAAGCAAAACCAAGACAAACAAAGGATGCCAAAGGGTAGCTCTGAGCCCTGGGGTCTCACAGCTGGATGGGCTTTGAGAGGCATCTGGTCTGCCCTCCTCCCTGCACCCCTGCAGTCAGGCAGGTGCTTCTCCCTAGAGCTGAGCCCGGGGTGGGGAAGAGCCCGGAAGGACGGTTGGGGCAGCCTCATGTGGCTGTTGAGCTGTTTGGGCTCCGCTGAGCCTGAGTTTGGACACCCCCAGGGTTTGGGGAGCTCATTCCCTCGCGGGACACTGCTCCCCCCACGAGCCGCTCTGCCCCATCCCCTCGGCCCAGCCCCGCAGCACGTTTGTGCCTCGGCCCGTCCGACTCCCGGGAGCTTTAGCGCCGCTTCGGAAACGAAATCGTTTGTCGGTTCCCCGATGCCGTGCATCTATCGGGCCCGTTTGCTCCCATGTCAACAGCCCGGAAGCCAAGATGCATCTTGCCATCCATGCTGCCTGTCAGGATAGCCGGCAATCTCTTTCTCTTGTCGGCAATGCCAAGAATAACAGTGCGCGCTAGATTCGACCCTCAGACCAGACGCCGTCCAGCCCGCGCAGGCAGGTGGCCTCGAGACGTCACTCGCAGCTGCGCACAGCCGGCGGGAAGGCCCCACCCCCAAAGTCAGGAAGGTTGAGGGTGTGCCCAAGGTCACACAGCCAAGACGTGGCAGGCAGGGCGGCCGACCGCAGCCCGCTGGACCGCACACGCCGCACCTCCCGCGAAACCAGAGCTGCCCACGGTGCGTCCGGCCAGGATGACGCCGGCGGGACAAAGGCTCTGCTCGCCGCTGCCCCCAGCCAAGCACTCACACCCCGACTGCCCCCTCTGTCCTCAGCCCCTGTGGTACCCCGAGCCAGGCTGACAGCCGGCCCTGCCCTCCGCAGAGGTGAGGAGCGGCGGGATGAGGGCAAGGAGACGTGTGTGACGGCACTCGGGGCTCCGGTCAGCCCTGATTTGTCCCTGTCGTCCACCTCTGAGTGAGATTAAACCTGGGAGCAAGCAGTCCCGGGGTGTTTATCACCACTGGGCCATAGGCTTGCTTGGTCATGACCATGACCGGTCCCTCCCCCGGGGCTGCGGAGCCACAGGTAGTGGTCAAGCACTCTGGTGACCCCCTTTCAGGTTCATACCCCCCCAGAACCGTATCAGTACCCATCTGATCTGGTCTCGAGGCAGGACCTCCAGTCCTATTTGACACAAAGGGGTCTCCCCAGAGAGGCCAAGGACATGGGTGAAGGTCGAGGCAGGACCCCCTGCAGAGCTCTCATTAACGTGCCCCCAGGAGTGAGCTGACTCTGGGCAAGCAGAAGGCCCCTCCGCACTCAGCCTGCACTTCTGTCCGGGCTGGTGTCGCACGGCCCTCCCTGGGGCTCTTGCGAGGCTCAAAGCCCAGGGCGTCTGTGAAGACCTCGAGGGCAGATGGAGTGGGGGCTAGAAGCCCTGAGAGCCTGTGACTCACTCCAGGTCACAGCTCAAGGGGTCCCCTCCAAGGTCACCCCTTGAGCTGTGAAATGGCTCATTGGGGAGCAGGTGCTGGATGGATCGGGGCATCTCCGCGCTTGAGGGAGCCCGCCTCTGCCTCATGCCTGAGCCCTCGCTCTGGGCACATCTCTTCCCTGACGCCAGGCCTCTCCTGTAGGCACGGATGACAGAGGAGGTGGGCACAGCGCCTGCCTTCGTGAGCTAATGACGTGCAGGCCACACGTGCCCACCCCACACACACCACGCGTGGATGAAACCACCAGCGGCCTCCAGGATCCCACGGACCTGTCCCAACCGCCACAGTGGGCAGGTCCCTGGAACATTCTGAGCCCGTTCCTTTATCCAGCTCAAAGTGCCGGGGTAAGGACTGCATGAGCCGCCCCAAGCCCTGGTCCTACCCCAAGCCTAGCCCATGACTGAGTAACCAGAAGCCGTTCCCGTGTTTTTCCTGCGGCGGGAAGGCAGCGGAAGTAACAGGAGCCACACGGAAGCCAGAAGCCAAAAGACTGTGCTGTTGTCAGTCCCTTCACGGATTCCACAGCCCACGGGACGTCTGCCCCTCCCCGCACACTCTGCCTTTCTTCTCCCATAGCCCATGCGTGTCAGGGACCCCAAGGCTGCCGGTCCTGGTCTGATCCAGGACCTGGTCTGATCTTTACCCCTCCTCAGTCTGCAGCAGACACGCCCATCTGGCCACTCTGTGTCATCGTGAGAGCGTCTGTCATAGTTGTTCTGTGTCCCCCGATAGAAAGGGCTGCAGGTAGATTGAAATGGGGGCCCCTTACAACACTGTCTGGGACACGGGGGAATGTTCTGGAGACCTGCCAACACACCGGACAATGGGGGGAGCTCTGCTCTCAGTGTCCTCTAACCTCACCCCCGAGAAGCAGGCATTCCTCTGGGAGCCCAGGGTGCCTTTGTGGGGGAACGTGCAGTCATGATGTAACTTAAAGATCTGGGGATGAAGCCGCAGCCACCCTGGGAGGCCTCCTTAGGGACACGCGCAGAGGGACAATGGCCATGCGAGCAGACAGGTCTCTCTTCTCCAAAGAGTGGGGCTCGGGCAGGCTGGGCCAGAACAGGATTCTGGGCTGGAGGCGTGCAGAGGCCAAACTAGGATGCAAGCCACCACCATGGTCGGGCCAGAAAGTGGTGAGAAGCCAGAGCCTTCCGGGAGCCCTGCCCGCGATGAGCCCTGGCCCTGGAGTTCCAGCATTTTCCTGGGGCGGGGTGTCGGGCCCTTCTCCTTCCTGCCCACATGCCTGCCTTACGAGCTGCCCGCCACCTGCCCCCCCGCCTTCTCCATCCGCCTCCAACACCTGGGCCTCTTCTTTCCCCTGAGCCACAGACACACACCTGCACCCCGACACTTCCAGGCTTAGGGGAGACGCCACAGTGTGAGGATGGGCAGGACACTGTGCCTGGGACATGAGGGGAGATGACTCCCCAGGTGTGCACCAACCAATGGGAGGCCGGGCACAAGAGAGAGATGGGCAGAACACCCTCACCTCCGTCCCTTCCCTCCAAGTGTCCTGGCTCATGGCTTCCACAGATGGGCTGACTGGAGGTGCCCTTGGCTGGCTGGGGTGGTCCTGGAGCCACACTCTTGGCCTCCTTGGAGCTTGTCCCGAAGCCGATGCTGGGGGACAATGCAGCGCCACATGTTCCTTCCCATCCTCTGCTGACTCACGTCCCTTTCCCACTCACCTTTGCTGCCCTAAGATTGCAACTGCCCAAAAAGGAATAGCACTTAACCCCTGCCTCAGGCTCTGCTTTCTGAGGGACAGGATGAATGGCCCTGAGATTCATTTCTGATGACCTTCATCTTAGACACTACGTTTATGGTACAGAAACAAAGGGAACTTCCCCCTTAGTTTTGTTTTCTCCAAGAAAGGAGCAGGAAACAGACACAAAACCTTAGGAACAGTTGTTCATGAAAGAGGTTTTGAGATGAGCCATAGAAAGAGCTTTCAAAGAGTTGACACATTTGAGGGCAAGCTAGGAAGTTTGTAGAATAAGGTGACAGATCCCACAGTAAAGAGGGAAGCCCAAGAATGTGCAGTGTTGGTGCACACACTCGGGACTATCTCCAGAGGAAGAAGCTGACATCTCAGCCTCATTTCAAAGCAGAGGCAGTAATTTCTCTGGGTTACAGGAGGGGGGAAAGTTGGAGGGATGGCATCAAAGCAGAGAGCAAAGGGTCTGCCAAGTCCAGAGGTATGAGAGACCATGGTGCTCATGGGGACAGCAGATTGTTCGGCACAGTTAAAGATGTGTGGGTGTCACGGGGGAGAGAGGGCGCTGGCTTGTCAGGAGAGGCAAACGGAGCCCCGATCTGGAAGCAGGAAGCTGGGCTTCATCTCTGCCCGTGCGTAGTCCCAGCCTTCGAAGCCAAGATGTGACATGTCCCGAAAGAGGAGGGCCATCCCGACTGGTGCAGCATGGAGATGGCAGTGGTGGACTTGCGGGGCAAGGTCGCTGTGTAGTGTAGAAACCCACAGCACAGTGAGGATGGCCCCAAGCAGGGAGGAACGGCAGGGAGGAGGGAGGGGAGCGGATTCAGGAGAAAGGACACACACAATCTGACCGTTGTCCTGGTATGGAGTAGCTGGGTGAAACACAGCCCAGAGCCAAGTGTGACACCAGGTTCTGACTCGGGATGCAGGGGTGATCATGGCGTCTTTCCTAAGATTATGCACCTGGGGGGAGAGAAGCAGATTTAGGAGCTCCACGGCAGGCTGCCCCACGCTGGTGGAGACATGGTGTGTGCTCATCAGCGCAGGAGACGGAGAAACCATCAGGTCAGGAGGAAGGGACGCAGACCCGGGCTTGGACAGTCCTCAGACTCTGCCTGCCTCTTCCGTCCAGCACCCCCACTCTGTTCTGTCTCTTCTCACGGCCCCCCACTCTGTGCCAGGCTCACTGCCCACCCGTGCCACCTTCTCCTTCTCGTGGCTCCTCTGACCTCCTACCACACCCTCTCTCCCGTCTCCAGCCAGCCACCTGCATTCGTTTCCCCATGCTCAGGTTGATCACGCCTCCTCCATGAAGCCTCCCCTGATAACCACTCTCGCCTCAAGCCCCTCAAGCATTCTGAGTCTCTCTCCTGCAGGGCTGGTGCCCATTTGGGGGCTTGTCTTATCGGGGTGATGGAGGCCAGATCGCCCAAGCCTGCCTTTCCCTGCAGGACTCAGGAGCCGTTTGCTGGATCAAGGGTGGATGCGTGCGAGGAGCCCCGCTCCAGACAGCCTGTCCGGCTCCCGGCCAAGCAGCCCTCCCACCAGGACTCTCCCAGCTCCGAGGGAGCCAACCAGGATTTTTGGCTGGCCTGACAGAGGCGACATTCAAAAGCCCAGGCTGCCATATGAAATCTTCTCCTGGCTCCTCCTTTGTGATTTTCAGGCTAAAAATAAAACACCCGGGGACCCCGATGGCTGCCATTGTTGTTGCTATTGAAACGTGATGAGCGCCTGATCAGAATTATTATGCATTGTTGACAGGGAGGCAACCGGCACTTATCTCCCAGTGCCTTTAAAAATAGAGCCTCTTCCTTTTGTGCCGGGGCAAAGCAATAATTTAGATAATTGAAACTCTGAAATGAGTTGGAGACGAATCACTGTGGCTTTGGGCCTTTTATGATACTTTTTCTTTGTATAAAACAGAATGGAATCAGAAGAACGCTTCCCTCGCACAAAGACCCCGAGAGGACGAACGTAGTCTGCGTGAAAGCTGGGCTGCCAAGAGTCGGGATTACGGTCCTCCCTGCGCCGCCGAGCAGCACCGGCTCTCTGAGTCCAGCGGCGGCCGCCAGCTCTGGCTCCAGCAGAGCCGCTCTCCAGGGAGGCCGACAGGGTCTCCAGTGGGTGGAGCTTCTCATGGGGGGATGGGGGGAGGAGCACCCCTGGGGGCGCAGCTCTGTGGGGGAGGAGCTCTCCCTGATGCAGAGAGGGCAGTCACCTGGACCAGCCCTTCCGCTCTCAGCACTTGCGGTGGTGGCCCGGGACCCGTGAAGGACAGGGCTGGCCTTGTTGGGGTTTAAATCCCACCTCAGTCACCAATCAGCTGTGTGACCCCAGAAACTCGCTGGTCATCTCAACTGTAACTTAGGAACCACGATAAGAGAGGTGGGGCATAAAGGTTAAATCAGTTCATTTATATGAAGCTTCTGGTTCAAAGAAAAGTTGTCAGTAAGTCTATCTACCCACTCACCTGCTCACCCATCCATCCATCATCCGTCCATCTACCGTCCATCCATACATCCTTCTGTCCATAATCCACCCACCCCCTACCCACCCAAGCATCCACCCATCCACCATCCACCGTCATCCATCATCCACCATCCATATGCATCCATGCCTGTACCCACCCAGCTGCCCACCCTCCTGTCTATCAAACTACCCACCCATCTAACCATCTGTCCCTCCCCCACACATCCCTCTAACTACTCATCCATCTTTCTTCCCCTCCTTCATTCCTTCACCAGTACTAATGGGTCAGACCTAGGCCACTTTGCACCAATTGTTGTGACGAAATTCATTAGAACCAGGATTCAAGTCATCTGACTCCAGTCCCATGATTTTCCCACAGTCCTGAGCTGAGACATGGAGATGAAAGCGGCTCAGTGGTTCAGGGCTGAAAGGTCCTCAGACCAGGCCAGGGCTGTGGTGATGTCAGTGCTCATCATGGACTCCCAGGCCTCCTCTCCTTTGGGGCTGGGTGGAGAGGAGATCTGCCTTTCCCATCCCCTTGTAGCTGCCTGGAGCCATGCAGGTGGGGTACAGGCTAGAACGTGCACCTGCTGCTGTGAAATGCCCTCCTTTCCTTCTCCCCAACAGGAGGATGCGGGATCTGAGAGGCCATGGCTATTCTGTCAGCTGGGGTACAGAGGCCCTGTGGTGAGCAGAGCACCTGCCGACCTATGCGGGCATGAGAAGGAGGCCACAGTGGCATTAAGCCGTGGGGATGTGGGAGCTCTTACGCAGCAGAGCTCAGCCTGTCCCGACCGACCTGCCATCTGCGGGTCTTCTGACCCTCCTTACCCTCCATACTAGCCTGGCGGGGCGGCCGATCCAGAGGGCCACAAACTGGGTGGCCTAAAGCCACAAAAATGTATTCTCTCACGGTTCTGGAGGCCAGAAGTCAGAAACCAATGTTGACTGGGTTGGGTTCTGTGGATGCTCCCGGCTTCAGGGGGTGACCTGCGGTCCTTGGCGTACTTGGTTTGTGGCCGCATGGCTCCAATCTCTGCCCCGTCTACACAGGGCCTTCCCTCCTCCTTTTACAGGGACACCAGTGAATAACGGCCCACCCCACTCCACTCTGACCTCTTAACCGATGGCAGGGATCCTATTTCCAAGGAAGGCCACACTTTGAGGTCCAAGTGGATATGAAGTTTGGAGACACTGTTTAACCCCATGCGCCACTCTCATCCTGTGTTTAACTCCGGTCGATCAGTGTTTAAAGAGGACCCCTTATGATCGGGCGCTTTGGTGGTGCTGACCCAGGAGACAGGGACAAGGCATGCCATAGCGGGTGGAATGTTGGAAACGACGCACTCGTGTGAGTTCAGGGTCTGATGGCAGAGACAGGAGAGCCCTCAGACAGCCTCGAAGGGTGGGCAGTGGGCGTGGGTGAACCAGGGGCTGCTGCCAGTGCCTCCTGAGCCTCACCCACCTCTCTGCCTCCAGAGATCTGCCTGGGGCTCCGTTCCCGACTCACACACATCACCCGCCTGTCTCCTGCCGCCTTCGCTATCTGCAGACCATCTGTGAGCGATAACGGGCCAGGCCAGTGTGGCAGCCGCCCAAATGGAAAGGCCCTCGATCTGCTCGGGAAGGCTGGCCCAGGCCCCTGACTCTCTTGCAGTCATGGCTCTTAAAAAGCACCCACCGGGCCCATTCATCATGCCAAATTCCCCAGGCACGCGTCAGCCCCACTGAGCGGGAAATTGCACAGAAATTATAGTTCTTCTGACGTCCAAGCCGATTTTCAGGGCGACGGCTTTAAGTCACCAACATTTCTGGATGGGCTGGAGCTGGGGGCTGTGGTCCCTGCCACCACTCGGCCCACACTCTCGGCTCCACTCCTGACCATCATCGTGGTCCACCCTCCCATGAGCTCAACCCCTGCTGGCTTCCCAGAGGAGGTATCCGTCTTTTCTGTCTGAGTCTAGAGAGCATGGCTCACCCCAGCAGGGCCCAGGCCACAGTTCTGGGACAAAATGGGTGTTCAGAGGACACTGACCAGAATGCCGCAGGGTCTGGGAAGCGTGACCGGCAGGTAAGGAAAGGTACAAGGAAGAAAGGCAAGGAAGCTGGGGCCTCGGGAGCGGGATGGGTAGGACTGCCTTGGTCATGTTCGCGACTGCCCGCTTGCGTCTGTGTCTGGGGGTTAGAACACAACATGCCATCCTAGCGTCCTGACAGCCAGCACCCACGGCACGGACCTCAGATGCACGGGGCTGCTCAGGGGCGAAGAGGCCAGAGCCGATGCTGCTCAGGACGAAAGGTGCGCGTTACAGAGACATGAGTGGAGTGAATGGAGTATCCACTAGGCACAGGCTGTGGGCGCCGGTCGTGGGCTCACCATCCCAGGAGCGTTCAGGCAGAGCCCGGGCCCCGGGGCACCCAGTCGCACTGCGGTGTGGCCCGCGGGACTCGGGTTTGGGCTTCGTGTTTATACTCCGTGTGAGCTCCTGATTATGTCGAGGGATTCTCCCCTTCTATCCCTATTATTAACAAAACGGTGCTGCCGTCAACGAGCCAATCAGTTAGAAACAAGTGGGTTTCCACTCGTGGCTCTTGGGGGAACTGGGAGCCCCGGCTCCTTCCCGAGGGGCGGCGACAGGTGTGAATGAGGTCCCCTGGGATTTGCTCATTCTCCAGAGCCGCTTTCCCCGGGGTGTCCACAGTCTCTGCCCCACCCTGGCCCCCGCTGGGGGCCTATACTTTGAGGGTCAGTCAGATGCAGGCTTGGGGGCTCGAAGCCTGATCCTCCAAGGCTCTGGCGAGCAGCAAATAGACCAGTACTTCGGTCGCTGGCGAGTGCAGAGTGCGCGGCCATTCTGCCCGGGCCTCCGGGCCCAGTGCGCCTGTCTCCCTGCCCCCGCGGGCATCGGCAGGAGGCGAGAAGGACACGGGGACCTTCGGGAAGGCCGTCACAGCTTCCCTTCCAGCCTTGGCCCTATGCACATCAGCTGGGTGACCGGCGTTGGCAAACCAGTCTCTCTGAGCCCATTCTCCAGCGGCAGACGGAGCGGAGCAACAGGAGTCACGGAGGGAGGACCGGACGGGATCATTTACTTGGCAGAGTTCCCGACTCAGCCAGGGGAGCGGTCATCGCCCTGATGAGGCCAACAGCCGGCCTCGCGCGGCCGTTCCTGCGCTCCCTGACACCCCATGGGTGCCCTGTGCACCAGCGCGTCGCCGAGCCCTCTGGGCCCGGGACCCTTCCCAGCCTGGCCTCTCGCCCACGCCACAGCCCAAGCCTGGCCAGTCACTCCTCAGAATTGCTCGGAGGCCTCCCGGCACAGCGGCTGGCCTCTCCCGCAGCCTCCACGGAGAATCCGAGCCAAGACCTGCCGGGGTGCGTTTGCATCCTGGATGAGCCGCCGGAGCACCCAGCCGCAAGCCGGGGCGCACAACAGACAGGGACACTCACGGTTCAGCACCAGATCCACGTGCTGCAGGGCCTCACTCCCTCGCAGGACTGCAGGGGAGCACCCTTCCTGCTCCTTTAGCTTCTGGGGCTCTGGGCTTCCTGGGTTTGCAGCCGTGTCCCTCTACCTCTGCCGGCACATCCACAGAGCCACTCTGCTCTCTGAGCCCTCCCCTCACCCACCTCCTGTAAGGACACCTGCCCTCGGGATAGGGTCGCCTGAGTGATCTAGAGTGTTCTCACGTGAAGACCTTGAAGCTACTTCCATCTGCAAGGATGCTTTCTCCAAACAGGGCCCTGTTTGCGGGCTCCTGGGGCCTTGCTCCTGCCTTTCTCCCCTTGGCCAGTGTCCAGCCACTTCACATCTGACCTGAGTGGCCCGGAAGCCAGGGTGGGGCCAGGCCTTGAGTGAGAAGCTCAGGCTGACACTGACCCTGAAACAGGGCCGAGGGGCACCCATCAGCGCCCCCCGCCCCGGACACTAAGGAAGTGATGACATACCCGAGCCTGGTCCAGGCCCTTCAAGGAGGTTCCCGCCTTCGTGGACCCTCCAGGTCAGTAAAGAACATCAGTAGATCCTCTGAAATGCTCCGAGAACATGTTGCCTCCAAGAGGGTCTTTCCAAGGCCACGATGCATGGATATTCAAACAATGGTGACATGGCCGCAACCGTTTCCATCAGTAGCTTTCGGGGGTCACTGATCGGAACCTCTTGTGCGAGGCTGAGTTCAGACAAGTCAGGCCTTCCCCTCCCCCCGGCCCCACTCTGGGGCCTGGACCAGTCCAGGGGGACCCAGCAGGTGTGGGCAGGCCTGGGCTCTGAGGCCAGTGTTTTTCCACATCAGCGGGCCCGGCACAGGCATCTAGGACAACACGAGAAGGAGGAACTTACGCCGCGGGCCTTCCCATAAGGAGCTCTGACCAGCAGCGTGGATGAGGTTTCACATTACATTTTTGCAAAACATAGAGGGACAGCCTTCAGGTGGATCTTTCGTATTACATTCCTCTATAGAATCTGGGGACGGAGCGTGAAATCCTAGGTCTGGGAAGGAGGCCTGCTGGAGAACGCGCGCCTGATGATCCCATCGCGTTCCACTGCTCCAGCCCGACCCCGGACCCCGTCATTAGCACCGCATGCGACGCGTGGATCTGGGGACGGAAACACAAGCCGTGTGAGGTTTCACAACATCTACTGAGAGGTCAGGGGCTTCATGATTTGGTTTGCTAAGTGCTGCATTTACTTGACATTGAAATAAAATGAAAGCCGCTTTTTGTTGTCGTGATTTTCTAATTGAAGAATAATGGATGTGCAATATCATGCTAGTTTCAGGTGTGCACCAGAAGGCCTTCTAATTCCACACTCAGCACCCCCCAGGGCTGCCCTGCCAGGCAGTGGGGACAGGTGCAGTGACATGTCTTACCCCGTGTGGCTGTGGAACACACACATCCCATCAAAAGGAGAGTGAAGCCCCCCATCTGCTCATTCCCTCGCCCATTCGATAAATTCTCGCTGGCTGCTGTGTGGGCGCTGGGAGATAGTGACACCACGGTCGGATGCAGCCTCAACCCTCCGGGGACTGGTGACGGGGACATTGGAAGGCAGGTTGACAGCAGCTGCTACACCAACCACAGGCCCACGGGACCTCGAGACACAGCTCCGCGCCAGCCCCAGAGAAGCCCGGCCGGCATCCAGGGGTGCAGGCAGGGACCGTCTGCAGCACGGCCGTAACCGCAGAAGTCAGCAGCGACCTGGCTCTTCTGGGGTGCCGTCAGTGGTGCGGGGAAACAGACCTGTCCTGGGCTCTGCAGGAATGAGCTTGAGGGTAAAAGGACGCCGCCCCGTGCTGTCAGCAACCCAGCACTGTGGGCATGCGCACCGAAGGACACCAGCGCTCATTTCTAGGGGGGAAATCAGTGTCAGCGTCAGAGAAGGGAGGGGGGCCGAGGCCGGGGCGTGCTGAGCTTCATCCAAGAACTCAGTTACGTGCAGTGAGAGTGTGTTCCCAGGCGACGTATGTCATTATGAGTTAGTGACATCGTAGCGGGAAATGAAGAGCTGGGAAGAAGGACCACAGTGAGCAGCGATGGAACAGCTGCTCCACGCTCAGTGTGGTCATCGTGTGGTCATCGTGTGGCTTATCCTGCCAGCGCCCTGGACACGAAGCCCCGAGCCCAGCTTACAGAACGGGGCACCGGTGCACAGACGAGCCAAGGACACTCCAAGGTCACATGTCCTGTCAATGACAGAGCCTACCCCAGGAAGGGCTGTGGCCTCTCAAACCTGTACCTTTCGTCCATGACAAGCTTATTGTTCTTTAAGTGACCTGAGACGTCTTGTCTCTCATGCACACACGCGCACAAGCACACATGCGCATACACGCACACATGCGCACAAGCACACATGCGTGCACACGCGCACACATACGCACGCACACACGTGCACACATGCACACGCGCACACACATGCATGCATGCACACATGCGCACACATGCACACCCACGGGCACACACGTGCACACATGCACACGCACAGGCACACACACACCAGTGAGCTGGAGAAAGCACAGGAGCCAGGAGGCCAAATTCAGGGCTCAGACACATTTGGAAAACAGAGGGGCCTGGACAAACGGGCAGTGAGCGCGTGCCTCGGACTGTCTGTCCCTCCAGTGCCAAATGTCCCGAGCGGGCTTTTGGCAAGTGCCGGACGGCTGTCCCCGCGGGGCTGGGCCCCCTGCTGAACGCCTGCCGCGTCACTCTTCTCGGCGGCTAATCAAGGAGTGTGATGATCTGGGTTAATGACGGAGCAATTGCCTGAATGACCGGAATCAGTTAGAAGACATTATAGGAACGGCCCCAATTCTTTCAGCCACTCTAACGGCAAATCAAGCTGTGAGATGAAGGGGAAGAGAGAGGGGGCTGGGTTCACGGAGCCCCTACGACGTGCTGGGCGTCTGGCAGCCGTGCCTTCGGTCCTCGGAGGCAGCACCGATAAGACCCTACCAGTGAGGAACAGGAATGGGGCCTGC